>JAJOZX010001682.1:342500-502500 GCA_023014485.1 Bathynomus jamesi | reverse complement strand
CCCCACCTCTAGGCCTGGCTTGGTGGAGGAGCGAGTTGCTCTCTTGCGCTCTCCACCGCACATAACCAGGCACACCCGGCTCATCTGGTACCGTCCAGAGCCAGGCATCTAGTCTTCTCTTGAAGACTTCAACTTTGACCCCTGTAATGTTTCTGAGGTCCTTGGGAAGCTGGTTAAAAAGTCTTGGCCCCCCTGATAACCAAGTTATTTACCTTCAGTGTTGAGGAGGTCCCTTGTCGGGCGTTTAGTTTGGGAACACTACATATTCTGCCTTTCCTATTGTCCAGCGTTGTTTGGATGGTAATTGGGTTTAGTTTGAGGTTTGGTACCAGATTTTCGATCATTTTTCATATGAGGGGTCCCGCGTCTTACGGTACCTAAGCGCCAAAATTAAAATTCGTCAGAAATCGCCTCCAAAGTTCAGCAATATTCTGCCAATAGTATCTCTGTTATTAATTGAGCTAGAACGTTCATTTTTGGCTAAATTAGAGTTCTAAGTATGCTAATGAAGATGTTGATGAGTTTTTGGAATAGATTTTCATATTTTATATTTTATATATATTCGCTTCATAAGGTTTTCAACCATACTTCTAGTGTCGTAAGGTCATTATAACCCAAACCACGCGATACAGGAAGGGTGAAAATAGTGATATCCATCAAAAACACGTTTTCGCCTGTGGTGACGCTTAGGTACCCTAAGACGCACGACCCCTCATATGTAGATTATGGTATACCTCTCTCTTCTTTCCATGGAGTACACATTTAGTTTACGGAGTCTTTCCCAGTAGTTGAGTTCTTTGCAGCCATCAATCTTTGCCGTGAAATGTCCGAGTTTCTTCTAGTTTATTAATTTCTTCCTTTTTATATGGGGACGTCAAAACTGAGCAGTATTCAAGTTTTGGTATGATCAGTGTTCTTAGCAGGGGAATCATTAATGTCTTGTCCTTCCTTTTGAACGTTCTTAGCACCTGTCCCGCGACTCGTTTTGCTTTGTTTATTGCTATCTGATTTTGTGTCTCGAATTTGGTATCATCGGTCATTATTACCACCAAGTCGACCGCTTTCGTGCTTCTCTGAATTACCTGTCTATCTGGAGCATAATATGCAGTCTGTTTAATTTCCTCATTTCTACCATATCTCAAAAGCTGAAATTTCTCTGTGTTAAATGTCATATTGTTGTCTTCTGACCATTTGTATATTTTGTTTGTGTCCCTCTGCAAGGCCTCCACTTCACTTGCATCGCTGATTTTTCTGTTGATCTTTGTATCGTCCGCAAATGATGTTACTATACTGTTGCTGTTAACCCCACTGTTTATGTCTGTTAGCATGATAATGAACAGAAATGGGGCCAGCACTATACCTTGTGGCACTGCGCTGCGTATTTCTGATTCTGATATATATATATATATATATATATATATGGGATGAATTTCGCAATTAAACACGTGAAATGAATTAATGATGCAAACTCACAAGGAAAAAAAATGATTCCAAGGCCTTTCGTGTATTCAGAAGTACACCTCGTCATTCCCTGACGAGGTGTACTTCTGAATACACGAAAGGCCTTGGAATCATTTTTCTTTTTCCTTGTGGGTTTGCATTTTATATATATATATATATATATATATATATATATATATATATATGGTCGTTTACATTTCCAAACTGTTCAAATTTAGAACATTTCCACATGATGACCATCATGCATCGCTACAGTGCTCCATTATAACATTAGCAAAACGCTCTTGCGGAATAGATCGAATAAAACATCTCTGAATCTTTGACAGTCCTGCCAGATATCCGAGGTCGTCACGACACACGAACGTTTTAACGTACCAGTAGATAAAAATCCAAACAGCTTAAGACGGGTGATCGCCTATCCAGCGCTCAAACGCATCAAAATGGAAGGGATTAAACTAAAAGTTAACGTTTGATTTGTTATTTCACGTGACTGCGTAATAGGTCCATTTTTCTTTAAGGATTGGGACCTTGATTTGAGCGAACTATTTTAACATGCTACAGATATTTTTCCTTCTCCAACTAAAGGCTGTTAAGTTCACATTCGAGGAGTGTAACTTTCATTGAGATAGGACAATGTTCTAAACTTGAACAGTAAACATAATATAATATAATATATATATAGCACGATATCATTCTATACCCATGACTAAAAGGTAATTTGTATATATATATATATATATATATATATATATATATATATATATATATATTGTAGATGCAGTGATAAACAAAGTGTATAGGAAAGATAATAAGCATGAAAAAGGCGTGAAATTGGTATGAAATGGGGCAGAAGAAAGAGAGATAATTGATGAAAGCGAGAAAGAGAGAGAGAGAGAGAGAGAGAGAAAAACAACCAACGAAGCCACGAACCACCACAACTGACCATTTTTGAACAACAACAGATGATTCCCGTACTCTAGTCATACCAACACAACGTAATTAATAGCTTCTCAGACACATATATATATAATATATATATATATATATATATATATATATATATATTCATTGTTTGAATTATTATTTTAAAATGAAATTTCCCATCCAACTCAAAACGCTTCTTGAGTTTGTCATTTATAGAGGATTATGTCTTGTTTTGACATTAAAAAATAAACATTCGGGACACACACACCACACACACGTACATTTGGCTACCCAACAAAACCGCGACATTTGCATCGGGACCTTTACTCAATCTAAAAAATAAATTTAACCTAACCTAGCGTAATCTAGCCTAATCTTAATTATATCTCCTTTTATCATGATAAAAAATAGCATTTATAAAGATAAACCACCACGACACTGCTAATGTCGTGATACGCACGTTCGTATCGCAAAGGACTGTCTATATCCTCAAGAGTGTCGCGATTCTGTAGGGAAGAAAAGAACACACACGCACACAATTTGGAAGGTCGATCTCCTTCTGTTAACAGAAGGAACGAAGAGAGCCACAAAGGACAGACGGGCAACGTGTGGAAAATCAACCAGCCCTGTTAACTATTAACTTAATATATATATACATATATATATATATATATACCGGATATAATATATGCTGCAAACCCACAAGGAAAAAGAAAAATGATTCCAAGGCCTTTCGTGTATTCAGAGCTACACCTCGTCAGGGAATTCCCTGACGAGGTGTAGCTCTGAATACACGAAAGACCTTGGAATCGTTTTTCTTTTTCCTTGTAGGTTTGCAGCATTCATTCATTTCACGTGTTTAATTGTGAAATTCATCCCTATATATATATATATATATATATATAGAGAGAGAGAGAGAGAGAGAGAGAGAGAGGAGAGAGATTGTTAACGTATTTTTTTTATTTTTGCTTTTATCCTAATTTAAAGAAAAGTAAAATGCAAAAATATTTCCTGTTAACTATTTTACTATTCTTATTTTTTACTTATATTAACAGTAACTAACTATATTAACAGTAACAGTAACCTCATCTGCCCGTTTGGTTAGCAAGGTCAAGTAATGTCGAGTCTTGTAGTAGTAGTAGTGGTAGTAGTAGTAGTAGGATGGGTGAGCGTTCTCAGCATTAAGATGATGTAGTGACCTTTAGATGGTTCGCATTCCACGTAAAGCTGTAGGTCCCTATAGGGAACTAAACAGTCCCTAAACTTTAGATTTATTATGCTAATACTATTAAATTCTTCAATTCAATTCAATTCTTCAGCTCCCAGGTAGGCTAGTCAGTCTGTCAGTTGAGCCAGCCTCCTTCGTCACTCCGCCCTGTCCAGTAGTACTCCCGTTTCTTCGAGCTCTTGCATGCTGGGCAAGTCGTGTTGTTCGCAAGCTCTCCTCCACTTCGTCCCTCCATCTCCTCCTCGGTCTCCCTCGCGGTCTTCTGCCATTCCCTGGTCTCCACTCCCAGCACCTCCTCGCAGTTCTCCCCTCCTCCATTCTCTCCAAGTGGCCCAACCATCTCAATTTGGCAACGTCGATGTTTCTCAAAATCGGCGTTACTCCCACATTGGCTCTTATTTCTTCATTCCTTATCTTATCTCTTCGCGTCTTTCTCAGAATAGTCCTCAGCGGTCTCATTCCTGTCGCCTGAATTCTGTTTCGATCTGCCATGCGCATTTTCCAGTGTTCCGATCCATAAATCATTATTGGTGTTAAAACTGTTTCAAAGAATATTTTCTTAGTCCCAAGGGGCATATGTTCATTGTTCATCTCTCAGTAGCGGGTATAACATTCCGACATTTTTACTAAACTTTGCAATTCTTTCAGTTATTTCTTGTATATTACCGCTTTCTTTAGTAAACATACTCCCTAGATATTTACATTTTTTAACATTTCTTATTTCCTTATCACCTCCGTGTGAAGAGAGACCAACGCACGAAACAACATAAGGTAAGGTTCATAAGGTCCTATTCGAACTCCGAATTCTCCTTCGTCTCTTCGACATACACTTAACATTTCTGTCTTTTCTACATTCATTTCCATTCCCCCCTCCTTCAAACATTCATTCCAATCAATTAAAGCTTGTTCTATATCTTCTCTCTCTGTCGTCCAGAATGCTATGTCATCAGCATATGCTATTATTCCATTATTATTATTCATTGCATGACGTCGCTTGAAACTTACAATTACTTCCCTGAAACTCTCAATTACTGCCCTACTTCACCACTGTTCTTATTCAAACCACTTATCATTTTTGTGTCCAGTCCTTACTTTGCATTCGCTAACTTGATACAAACTTTTCAAAGCCCTAAGAAGTGCCCCCCTTACACCATAAATCTCCTCCAAACATCTCCACATTCTTCCTCTGGGCACTGCTAATAATATAGTGAAATTAATTCCTACTATTGTTATTTGAATACTGCATATACTAGTTATTTTTACTGGTCCTCAAACCATTTAAAAGTTGAACAGTACTTTTATAGGGCAACTGCTATCAGTACTGTTAAAGTAGATTATTTTGGCATTAGTTTTGGGGGATAATGAAGTGTGCAGTGGGTGACGGTATCAACTGTTTCCCCTGCAAAAGAAGGTCATGGGGTCGAGTTCACTCTTCAGTTTAGAAAACGAGAAAATGATTTTTTTTTTTAATATAATTCAGTGCATAATACTATCCAAGTCCTAGTTACGATCTTGAAAAAGAGTTATTTAAAACAGTTAAAATTTACATTTCATTTCATATAATTTGTCAGTATATACACATCGTTTAAATTAAATATTAGTACGATAAATAATGTATTAATTTAATTAATAATTTCCATAAGTTTACCATTAAATCGTATTTTAATTAGGGGAAACTACTGTACAATTACAACTGTACAACTACTGTACAACTGTATAATTTTATGGGTTCATTAATTATCAAATCAAGGCTTTTTTCGATTATTTGTTACTAAAAATAATTTGAATGAATAATTTATAATTGATTTAATAAATATCAATGAAGCGACTCCAAATTCTATAGAAAATAGGAAAGGTGACGTAAATATTCTATCTAATAGTACTAGTACAAGGAGGCCTAGTAATATTAATCTAAGAAGTGACACCTACCGGATGTGAAACTAATATTTTTGCTTGAAAAATGACGCACCAGATCTGATAAATTCCTACCAAACTTTCCAGTTTGTTCGCTGCATAGAACTGCGCGTAGGCCTAGAGATGATATTAACTTTCAGTCCTGAAGACAAGCAGCTGGCGGGTTGCTTGATACCTATATGATGGGGTGTAGGCACAAAAAAAGGTGTGGGAAAGATATAAAAGAAAAAAAAAAGATGAAAACCCGTTAATAAAAAGAAATTATGTAAAATTAATAAGGCGAGGGTGCTTTTTTTTTCACGGTATTGTTACTTCCTCTTTCTGTTATTCCAACCATCATCATACTATTTACTCTGATGAAAATACAGTCTATAAGACCAGTTATAATAGGTCGACCTATACAATAGATAAAGGAGAATTCAGGAGGAAGCTATACTACAGTATGTTAGGACAAAAGAATTACGCGTAGGCCTAAATGTGTTTGAATAATTAATTCATTTAACAGTGCGTTTTATACCTGCTTATATTCTTACGGCAATTTTTTTTTCTCATTATTTTTACATAAAGTATTCACACACACACACAATATATATATATATATATATATATAATATATATCTATCTATCTATATGAAAAATTATTTCACGAAAGTGACACGTGAAAAATATTTATGATGAATAAAACCACGAAGGGAAAAGAAACACAAAGGGGTGCTCAAGCGCTTTCGTCTAATGACATCCTCAGGAACCCAGTGTTCCTGAGGATGTCATTAGACGAAAGCGCTTGAGCACCCCTTTGTGTTTCTTTTCCCTTCGTGGTTTTATTATTCATCATATCTATCTATATATATATATATATCTATATATATTTATTTATTGCGAGGAGACCAGTTTTGAGAAACTACATTTGTTAAAAAGATCCTAAAACGACTACCTAACCCGCGTAATCTAATGTCCGTGAAACTTAATATTAGCTATACATATATCTAGCTTAATTTAAATTTATTATTATTATTAAATTAAATATTTTAAATTAAGAATAAAGTCTGAACAACATTTGTATCATTTAACTTAAATTTTAATTTTAATTTACATTCTTAAAATAACTTTAATATTTTCCGAGTGAATTTGATGCTTAATATCAAAGTTGAATATTAACTTTAGGGAAAAAGATGTGGTTAAAGTAAGAAGCATAAATAATGTAACAATAATGGTGTTTGGAATTGTTTGGAGGGGACCTATAACTCTACGTGGAATCCCAACTATCTATTTATGAATCGCTACAGCATCTGAACGTGAAGACAGTGGGTCACCGATCCAACAACTGAACAGACTGAACGTCGCTTAACCTCGTTAATCTTATTGGTAGAGGTGTAGCGGTAAATAAAATTCCAAAAACGATGTTGTTTAATAATATTATGTATTCTATCAAAATAGTATATCCGGTTTCATTAATGAAAAACGTTTTTGGAATTATTTTTGAATTTACCCTATTAATCTAGGTTGGGGATTTAATTTATTGACTGCCCGGTTAGGTCAACTGTACGCCCTTAACAATCGGTTAGGTTAAGTCGTGATATTTTCTTTTAAACTAACGAAAATATCACGACTTAACCTAATCAATCATCAAGGGCGTACAGTTGACCTAACCAGGCATTCAATTAACCTAACCAGGCATTCAGTTGACCTAACCGGGCATTCAGTTGACCTAACATTGTGTAGTAATATTCGATGTGGATCGACAATTGTTGAACGTGCACGTGGTCTTGCAGCCATCTTTAATTTACCATATTAAAACAGGATTTTACTAGCGTAGTGACGAGGGCACGACGTACCCCGAAATAATTAGGTAGACAGATGATTATATAAAACCACAATAAAATGATCCAGATACAAAACAAAAGAATTTCCAATTACGAGTGTCAGTTTTGCGTCAACGTCAGACAAAGCTCACTATAGACCCGTTTCACGATGACCCAAAGTATATATACTCAAAGTATTGTAAAAATGTAAAATCCAAGTCCCCCATTAATTTCATGTTTCTCCTACCCCCTTCCCAACCTCCAGCCAATGTATTCAACAGCCCGACTTTGGGGAGGGGTTCACCCCCCTTTTTTCATAAGACTCAATATTTTATTTTTTTTATTTTAAAACTTTCTGGAAAAGAATCGAGAGAATAATAGCCATGCATTTGGCCCCGGTTTCTACGCGACCCCCTTGAATAATGCTGTAATATTGTACCTAACTGGGGAAGATGGGTTATGCATGGCCACGTCACAACGACGTTAGGCGTTGATAGTAGCTGGAGGGGTAACCGTCCTTCGCGTCCAGATTCCACGTTAAGTGGTAGGTCCCTCCTGTCCTATGACCACTCTTAGTTGTTAGTACCTAGGCGACATCATGCAACTGACGTCAACTACCTGAACTAGGAAACTTTCAGTAAAGATTCCAGTTTCATACCTTTTTTTGGGGGGGGGGGGGTCATTTCTTCACAAACACTAAAGATAGAAAGTTGGTCTTTTATTATTATTAAATACAAACTTTTGTGCTAAAATGGCTAAAATGCTTGTGTCGTCAACCGCCCCATTAAGTTTGTTTTTTGGGGGACATCACCCGGAGAGGACTTTATGCACCCCCTCCGTGTCAGGAAAAAATAAAACTTTCTTAACGGTTCAAGAACGAAATGAAAAGTGATTCTTTCACTGTCGGAGTTCGGTGTTAGCTGGGTGATTGTCTGTTTGAAGTCCTTCAACCACGGAGGGTCATTGAGATGGGTGGAAACGCCCCAACACCCCCAACTGAGAGGAAAAAAGTCTCTAGCATTTTATGATCATTGTCATTAAGGCATAGAAATTACGACAACGGGGTTCATCAATGTTTCTCCTCAATTCTCAGAATTGGTTTGGACAGTCAGTAGCAAATTTCCAGAATCCAGACGCAGTTTCGAGGCAGTCTATAATAGATTAATACGCGTTAGGTTAGGTTGTGCGTGGTTAGGCTAGGTTAGGTTGGTTAAGTTTGGTTAGGTTAGTTTTGATTAGTAACTATGGACTGCTGTCCTTGAACTTCGTCTAGCTTCTAGAATTTTACGCAGTTAGTATGTGGGTGGGATTGTTTTGCGTTTTCGTTCTTTGCAAGGTGATTTGTAACACGGAGAATATACTTGCTTATGGACTAATTTAAAAAATAATAACTGGATAAATAAATAAATGTATAAATAAATAAAAGCAACAAGTGTAATTCTTATAAATTTATATTTCTCCCCGTCCGTGGGAAAGTATGCGAACCGCTTGGATCTCTAAATTTTGCTTTATTCAAATTACTTACGAAAAAGGAATAAATATTTCAAAATAAAATATGAATGTATTTGTGTTACTCATACATTATTCATACAGAATTGGAGCTTCATTTGTGTTACTCAATTCTGTTACAGAATTTTTTTTTGTTGCACTTATATGTGTTAAGTAAATAAAAAAGATAAAAAAACTTAATTACAATGATTAAGTATGTATTGTTTCCAGCAAGGCTCAAACTTTCTCCCTCCACTATTTTAGACTAATGCAATTTTTTTTAACAAGATATTAATTTATTTCGCGAAAATATGTATTTAAAAAAAATACAAGCATGATATTAATGAAACCCAAAATTACTTAATTTCCAACGAAAATTACAACGAGTGTTGGATTACATGTAAAGCCGAAATTAAAATTTCAGTCGAGAACATTGCTTAGTGAATGAAATAATTGAAATGCATTTGTCAAGTTCTTGAAACGCTATAAAATTATTTAAATATTAAATGTTTTTTTATACATTTTTTGTAGATGCATTTGACCGGGAATAATTATACGCTCACGTGTGCGAAAATGTGTTATGTCTAAGGTGCACGCAGAGGCGAATATATATGCACACAAATGCGCACACACGCACACGCACATAGTAGCGAAAATGTGTTATGTCTAAGGTGCACGCAGAGGCGAATATATATGCACACAAATGCGCACACACGCACACGCACATAGTAAATAAAAGAGAAAATATGTAGAAAAGAAACTGAGTATGAGTACACACACACACACACACACAATAATGACAATGATGATGATGATGGTGACCGTGGGAACTCTTTAAAGAAGATAATTCTGGTCTGAAGATGTCTTCTGTCCTCTATTTATATCCTCGATGGTCAGGTCATGGGAGGTCACTTCGGATGGGAAGCAGCTGACTTCCCAGGCTTAATAAAATAGGCTCAAGAAAAGGTCATTTGCATTTTTTAAAATTTTTTTTATTTTTACTGACAACTATTTGTATTTTACCTTTTTAGAATAATACATATATATATATATTATATATATATATATGTGTGTGTGTGTGTGTGTGTGTATTGTCAGAATAATATGAACAATTCAGAAACCGCCGAATTTGAAGGTCATAAACAGAATACGTGCGTTGAAAGGGTTTGCAGATTTTGAAGATGCCTCTTACAGTTAATGCTCGTAATACCTCTCAATTGAAGAGAAATGGAGTTGTAGATGTTTGCCTAGACACCTACAGTAGAATCTTTGCCACGACCCTTTTGAATAGGCCTGAGAACACCTTGATCGTCAGCTACGATAATTAAGACTTCCTCCCACATTTTGCAAAAATGTTAGCGATGATAGGTTTACAAAAAAAATCACTGGTCATATGTTCGAACCCTTTATGTGACCCGCAGAAAAGCTACTCAGTATTTAATAACTTTTTTTTTCCATTTTATCTACAACTTTAACGCGTTATTCGATAAATTGAAGTCATGACTATTGTTAGAATTTGTCAAGGGTTCCGTGACAATGGAGGATAGGCGTTTGATGTAACTATTAATAGTACTACAAACTGTTGTATAAAATACATTCATATGAACCCAAATCCAGAGCTTTCATTCAGATTGATCAGAAAAACGTTTAATACAACTTAGTGACGTCACAAATGGTTAGCTGGGTCATTTCCTGGTCAGTTGTTTGGATGGTTATTGGTTGATTATTATTATTATTGATGGCTGGTATAAATTTATTGGCTGGTTTTCTGATTTTTGGTTCGGTGTTAACCGCAGTCATTATTTATTATTACAAAATGCTGGAAGTAATTTGCGAGCAAACTATTTTCATTCTTCTTTGTTTATGGTTGCTCGTAGTCACCACCTGATTTAGACATAATATCACCGTATAATAGAAACCATTTTCATATTTACGAAGGTTCCCTGAATCATTTTACTGCAGTTGGCGTTCCGTAGGTCAGATTTTAATTATAATTTACAAAACATTTAGTTTAATAATTTTATTGGACTGATACGAGAACGTAGGGTAAATCTGTCATATATATATATTAGAAAGTAGGAGATTGCGATGGATGCCAAAAGAGCTTTTCATGCGCGGTGAAACTATACGACATACTATACGTGGGCATCGCTTTGAATTATAATTTTTTAGGCTCTTATTATCAATTATTCTTTATTCCCCAATTATTAATTAACAATTTTTTTTAATTAATAATAATTTCCTCGTGTATATACAAGTTCGGCAGAGTTACAACAGAGACGATTATTTACATAAATGACGAGAAAAAATAGTCACGTGACTCGTCTGCATTTTTTGAGATAATTTCTACGATAAGGGAAACTTCGTCAATATTCTTTGCACATCCACTGAACCTCTTATCTATGCAAGCAGGTATTCCAAGGGGTCGTAACGGGGTTTGGGGAATAGGGAGAAAAGCCCGTATACATCTTTGTCGTTCTATGTATATAGGTCTAGGCCCTCTTCGCGTTTGTGTCCCACGAATAGGCTTTTAATGTTTGCTTTTAATGTAGGCTGTGGCGGCAGCTGCTCTTATGGCCAAAAGGCATTGTAGGAAAGACTTTTTTCCCTCGTGAATAGACTTACAAGGAGACATGGGATATGTTAAAAGAGACAAAGGCATGGAATTGAAGTCGACATACGTAGTGTGTTTATTTATCGCTTAAATACACACAAAAACATATATACAGACATACGTATACACACACAACTACTCTTTCACATGTACACAATAAGGAAAGTGGCAAAAAGAGGAAGCAAAAATACTCGATAAAAAGTACAACCAGCTAAAGAAATTCTCAGACCGAGAAATTAAAGTTTAAATATAAGGAAATGTTTTTAAAGGTGAAACTTTAATAAAAAAAAGTGAAAATGTTGAAAAACTTTTGGATTTTTTTTTTTGTGTGTGCAGTGGAGGCAATGGTTAAACCTAGAAAATTTTATATCAAATAAACGTTTTAGATAATATATATATATATATATATATATTCTTCATATATATCAATAATTAATCCACTGTACTCGTGTTTATAATAGAACAAACTCTTCCACGGACGGTGAAATGGAATACATGTAGTCCGTTGGTTATTCAATTTTAAAATTTATTTTTTAGTAACATGATTTTAAGCAACTACAAATTTAGAAAACTTCAATAATAGTGCCATTATTAATATTATTATTATTTCATTGTATTTTAACATGTACGTACTCTCTCTCTCTCTCTCTCATATATATATATATATATATATATATCTTCTTCTTATAGACAATAGAAGAAAAGTTTAATAAAAAGTATACTTTTTATACGAAGAGAAACTGCCTCTTTTTTTGCAATTCCTTTCTCACTCACTTGCTTGCAAGCATAATCTGCACAAGGAAAGGAAAAATTATTTGCTACAGAGAGAGAGAGAGAGATAGATAAGCGTGGGTATACAATCATACCTTATAATATAATGGCTATTGCACGCCTTGAAAAACAACAACACAACAACAACAACAACAACAAAAAATATATATATATATTATATATATTGGCACTGTGGCACTGTTTGTCAAGCTGTAAAGGAGATTTAGTTACCTTTGTTTGATATTAGCATAAAATTAAGTCAAATTAAGCTTCTTTTTTTTCTGCTTAAAATGCCACATTTTTCAAAGACTCCAATGATTATTTTTCAAATTAAAATTAATAAAAATGTCTGCATTAAAAATTATTACATCTCTCGTAATGAAGGAAATGAATAATTTAGCTTTTATTATATATTATGATATGGAAGTCATGCCTTCGATAATAATATATATACTACATATATATATATATATATATATATATGTATATATTTCGTATATACTTTGTATAAAAAGTATATCGTGTGTGTGTGTGTGTGTGTATGAAGTTAATTGAAGTTGTAAATTGTGGATACGTTTTCTAGTGAATCTGGAGGAAAGGACCTTAATGCAGGTATGTGTGAGGTTAGCAAAGGTCAAAAAATAAAAAAACTGTGACCTCGGGTTTGTGATTATTGCTTTATACAAGTTAAAGATTATCTCTCGCTATTTTATAATACCCAAAATTTCATTTAAAAAATACCCAATTTTTTTTCTATTATTAAATTAAAATTATTCCATGTAATATATATATATATATATATATATATATATAGATATATATATATATATATATATATATATATATATATGGCCAAAAGTAAGTAAGTATATATATATATTATACTGTATATATTGTCCCTTCAATGAATCATGTAGGCTAACTTCAAACAATTCCATGTATAATTGTTACGATATATATATATATAATATATATACTGTATATATTGTCCCTTCAATGAATCATGTAGGCTAACTTCAAACAATTCTTGTCTGTCTATAAATAATACCCAATTTAAATTTTAATTACTAAAATTTTTTCTCATTGATTAACGCACATGCAGACTGTAACTACCAGTTAACCCTTTTGCCTCCTTGTACCTTAACTAGTACCTAGTTAAAGCACCTAGCAATTAGGTAGTAACTGGAAACTCCACTTTTCACTTCCATGAACTTTGCTGGTAATCAGCGCATGCGCAATGTGTAGTTTGGATGGAAATTTATTACACCGTTATTTTGGACGATGGAGTTGCCAGTTAGTTTTTTAATGTCTTATTTTTTTTCGGAAAGTTTATAATTGCAACTATTATTTCATTTTATTTTTTTTTAATATAATTTTAATAATAACAGTTTAGAAAAAGTTATTGTTATTAAAATACTGACATTTATGATGGTGTACGAATATATATATATATATATATGCAAATAACTGCAATGACCGCGCAGTATATAAATGAATAGAAACGACATAAGTATTAAGGAACGTTTCTGCACACGAGGAGGAGAGATAACGAAATAATGAAAAATGAGGCGAACCGCCTGGGAAACGAACCAGGGCCTTCCAATTGCCGGTCGGACGCAGAAACGTTCCTTAATACTTATGTCGTTTCTATTCATAATATATATATATATATATATACACCTCATTTTTCATTTGTTCGTTCTCCCTCCTCATCTTGTGCGGAACGTTCTTCTATACAAGCGTCGTTCTTTACAATATATATATATATATATATATATATATATATATATATATACTCGTATAAACAATTAATGCTTTCTTCCCATATTCAGTCAATCGTCCTTCTATGCCCATTTGAAATTCCCAATTATTTGCCCATTCATCACCAATATCCCATTTTAAAAATTATATCCTCTACTTCCTTGGGACAAAGTTCAGAATAAATCCCAGGACAGGGTTCCACAGGATCAGGCTGTAAATGCCCAATATACAATATATATATAATGAAGTATGAATATCTCGCTTACACATGTCTTGGTCCGTTTGAACGAAGCCCACAGCTATCCGTTATACGCATGCGTGCAATCTTTGCTTTGGTTAACCGTGTACAATTTACAGTTTCCGATGTAGACAATGATGCCCAATAATACCCACTTCTGCCACGTCAAAGAATTATGGAAAAGGACACTTTTTTCAATCTGTGATTACTTTCACTCGCTTCTTTTCTGCTCCTCGAGGTTTGTCCTTACTTTACCTTACTTGTTCGTTCCAGGTATGAAGTAACCAACCCACCAAACCGCAAGTAGGGTCTGAACTATTTCTCAGGTGTCTTTCAGGATCGAACTTCTTCTGGCGTTAAGTTCATTAGTTGAAGGTAGCTCTTACGAAGTCACATGACATAATTAGCATTTGATTACTTTTAAAATTTCATTAAAATTTAATTTCTCTCTCTTTACATATATATACATACATATACATACATACATATACATACATACACACACACACACAGGGTGTTTCAGGTCGACCCTAGAAATATGGAAAAGAAACACTTCATATTGGTTACGGAATTACTATGACAAACTTCAAATACCAAATACAAAATACAAATTCTGTCAATTTGTGGACCGGATGTCAGTTTTTCAACATCTGCGGATGATCTTTAATTTCAATACCAGCGGATGCGGATGCGGATGCGGATATTTAGTTAATCTATCAATATAATATAGAATTATGAATATATGACATAATTTTTCAAATTTCGTGATATTACTATTATGGGAGGCAATGCATAAGAATTAAAATTAATATTAATGTTTTCATTATGATAAAAATAATAACTTTCTCAAGAGTTTCAGCCACAGAAAATTGAATGAAACAAGTTTCATTCAATTTTCTTTTACCACCTATTTATATTTTGAGGTTTATATATTTGTTTGTTCATTAATAATTAATTAATACTTTGCATGAAATGTGCATGACTGGGCCTTATAAGCTACTTTATAAGCTAATTTAATTGTAAATTGCATAATTTATTAGCGGTAATATCCGCATAACATCCGCAGTGAGAAGTGCGGATGCGGATGTTAAAAATTATGCGGATGCGGATATCCGATCCACCACTAAATTATATATATATATATATATATACTGTGTGTGTGTGTGTGTGTGTGTGAGAGAGAGATGGAATAAAAATCTTTCGTGTTTTTTATCGCTGATTGCAGAGTCTCCTTTAATTAAGTCTAAGGACCCTTCAGTGATTACTCTATTCAGAATGGCGGTACTTCCAATTTCTCCTATACTATACTATATATATATATATATATATATATATATATATATATTATATATATATATATATACGTCATATGACCTTAGATGTTGCGAAAGAGGCTAAACAACCCCAATTAAAAAATATATATATTATATACATATGCAATTTTCTCATTACAGAGATCAACATACAAGTACAGAGTTCGCATTTTTTATAATATAACAGCGTACCATACCATACCCTGTATACAGGGTACGATTTGGTACGTTGTTAAAATCAACAGAGGATTGATCAGTTCCAAGAATATCAATACACTAAATACACAGGATACTACAAAATGCTGAGACTAAAATTGGAAAATATACGAGACCCTCCGAGGAAGAAGTAGCTAAGCGACAAAAGTAAAAAACGCCATAAAACGCAATTAAAGTTGTACCAAATTTGAAAGTGACATAATTTTTGAACTTTTTCAAAATGTTTCGTCGAAATATGTTCAAAAAGTTCAAAAGTTATGGCAACTTTCAAATTGGTTAAGTGGTACTTTCCTGGTGGATTGGTGTCTACAATGTTCTCCTCCGGAGGGTTATTTAAAACAATCATTCTAACAATAATAAGGGAATTGAGTGATATTTTTTTTAAGTTAAACGTGTTACGCAAATGAATAAATTGAAATTTCACTGATTTTTACCTTTTTTTCCATTCTGAAATAAAGTTATCCGCATGGTTTCTCATCACTCAAGTTCAGAAACATCTGGAAACAGATGTGATACATATTCCTTTGACACTATATATATATATATATAAAATACTAGTTTTAATTTCTTTCAAATTAATTTTTGTTAAACAGTCACTTTTTTTAAAATTTACACACATATTTACACACACACACACGTGTGTGTGTATGTATATATATATATATATATATATATATATATATATATATATATATATATATATATATATAACACGAGGGCCACTCAATATATTTTGCCCCTTTTTTTTTTTCTTTCCAAGTTTCTTTGTAAGTTCTAGAAATTTTGTACACAAGTAGGTACCTTTTTAACAAGTTTTAATTTTTCCACATAGTCTCCATCCTTTTCTACGGCTTTCCTCCACCTCGAAACAAGGGCCTTTATTCCTTGCTGGTAAAAGTCCGCTGGGTTCCGCTGAAGCCACCTTTTAACCTCCACAACAACCTCATCGTCACTCTGAAACTTTCTTCCACGAATAACACCCTTCATTGACCCAAACAAATGGAAGTCTGAAGGTGCCAGATCCGGCCTGTATGGAGGATCGGGTAACACACCTAACACAGTCAAGCGCATTTTTGTGATGGCCTCTCTTGTTTGCAAACTGTTGTGTGGTCTTGCGTTATCGTGCAAAAGAAGGACGTCTTCCAGTTTTCTCTCCGGTTGAACTCGCTTTATAGGTCTCTGGAGTCTCTGTAGGGTAGCAATATATGCCTCTGAGTTGATTGTTTGTCCTTTCTTCATAATGTCCAGCAGAATCACCCCTTTCATGTCCCAGAAGATGATAGCCATAACCTTTCCTGCAAATGCCACTCCATGGATTGGCGTTTTGTTTCAGGTTCAAAGTGGTGCACCCAAGTCTCATCCTCAGTCACATTTCGTGAAAGGAAGTCATCTCCTTCTGTCTCGTATCGAACCAACGACTCAGAAGCAATTTCTTTTCTTTGGGCTTTGTGATCTTCAGTCAGTTCGCGAGGAACAAACCGTGAACACACTTTTGAGTATCCCAGTTGCTGAATTATCGTATTCACACTTCCTTCACTAATTCCTAGCTCCAGTGATAGCTCCTTGTATGTGACGCGCCGATTTGATCGAATGATGCTGTTAGCACGTTGCACAGTGTGAGATGTCACAGACGATGCCGGGCGACCGCTGTGTGGCTCATCATCGAGGCTGGCTCTCCCTCTTTCCAATGATCTCACACGTTTAGACCATCGTCCAACTGTGCTTCGATCAACAACAGCATCTCCGTAAACGTTTTGTAGCCGTTTGTGAATATTTCCAACTGTTTCCTTCTCTGCGTTTAAGAACTCGATAACAGCTCTCTGTTTACGACGCACATCACTGTCAGACGCCATTTTCGAAACTGCGTTAACCTTTGGTTTTATACAAGGGCGTTTAAAAGCGGTTTTATACAAGAAGGAGAGGTTCAAACTGGAAAAATCCGGTTGTGTGAAGCGCAGAAAGTTAAAACTTACCGCCCAAAAGCCATTTCAGCCCCATGGCCTATTATTTAGCTACGAAAAAAGGGTGGGGCAAAATAGATTGAGTGCCCCTAGCATATATATATATATATATATGTTTTCTACCTCGTGGTGTACAGACGTTTTATTTCCGCTCTGTGTAATACCGAAATAACTAGTGTTTATAAGTTCAGCTGTAAATGCTATCTTATACCAGTGTGTGTATGTTAAACATCAGTAAATTCGCGGTAATAATTTGTTAAGTGAAAGCCGGTGACATATAGCGTGTACAAAGAAAAACTACATCAATTAAAACATAATTTGAAAATAACTCGAACAGAAAATCAGTCCCTGAGATTTTAAATTAGACCTATACAGGGAAAGAAGGTCAGAGAAAATTCGAAAGAGCCATAAAACAGGAAGGTCAAGTTTACGAGAGGAAATTTGAGAAGTGAGAAGGAAAAAGGCAAGCTAAGGAAGGAATAAAGAATAAGGGAATAAAGAAAGAATAAAGAATAATAAAGAATAAAGAAAGCAGAAAGGAAAGAATAAAGGAAAGAATGGCAAAAAATACGAAGTGTGTAAACTGCGGTAAATTCAGAAAGCTGAATAGAGCTGGATTATGTTTAATGGAATGCGCTGCGCAACAGCTTTGCGATTGCAGAAATGAAGCGGACCAGGCCACAAGCTTAAAATGCATTCTGTACAATACCTTTAACACTACGAATGCATGAACTTAAATAGAAAAGACAAGAAAATGATAAACAGAATAAATGACAAAATCATAGGCATTTACGGCTTCCTGTGCATCACATGCTGACATGCATGAAAAAAACAAGAATATGGTATAAAGAGCAATGAATATGGCCAATACATGTTTACCGACAGATGACAAGGAAACAATAAGAAACGCTGACACAAACAAACACGAGGAACAGGAAAACGCAATACAGGACAGCACGCTTCAGCACGAACGCGAGGCTCAGAACAACACAATAGAGGAAAGCACGCTACAGCACGCTACGATACAGGGAGATGCAAAAGTAGCCTCAGAGAATGAAATATCCCCTGCCAAAGAGAGAGACAACAGGAACACAAATGAGAAAGAGAGGGATACCAGGAATACAGAGGAGAAAGAGGAAAGTATCAAGAACACTAATGAAAACTCGTCGAAGACAGAAAAACCACTGAGAAGTGGTGGCGGAACAGAAAAAAGAAATTGAATCACATAGGGCCCGTAAGAAGATTAAACGATGGACCGTATGTGAATACTATAAAACAGGGTCGTGCATATGTGGCGCAAACTGCAGGTACAGTCACCCAAAAAAATGCTTCGATATGATGAGGAATGGAAGATACCGTATATACGGACAAAACTGCCACTTTTTCCATCCTCCTATGTGCAGACAGTTACTGACAAAGAGAAAATGCCTACATATAGAGTGCCCATATTTTCACATAAAGGGTACCAAAAGAAGAGAACGGGGAAGAACAGACCCTATCCGTATTAGAAGTAACAACAGGAGCAAGGAAACAAATTTTTAAGAGGAAATGAGAATTATAAAAGCACAGCTTGCCCTGCTAACAAGAGAGGACAGGACTCCACAGGTATATTCCCTACACCATTACATACATCACCCCTCTATCCAGCGCCACCCACTGATAATACAACCACAGTGGTATCAAATACCGCAACCCCAATTCTCCCCCAATTCTCCGACATCGACCTGGAAACGACCACTATATAGGAAAACTGAACACGGAAATTAGAAACCCAATAAATGTCTTATACACAAATATTCAAGGCCTCTACACGGACCATGCAGGCTGCAAATTACAATACTTACAGAATTTAGGGACCTTTTCCAGTTTGTGTACCGTTTTTCATATAATTTATTTTTAATTGGTCATACAACCGCCGTCGATTATAACAACTTTTTAAGAGAGGTAAGTTCTTGATAACCTAACCTAACCTAACCTAACCTTCTGTTTTACTCTATGCTGTGCCTAACAGAAGCAAAGAAACACTAGAAAGTTGCATAAAAGCCAACATTGTAGAAAACGGTACATAAACTGGAAAACGTCCGAATTTAGTTACTGAATCCAGCATAGATATTATATGCCTAACGGAAACACTTGCATAAATGCGAAAAAGGCTGTGAAAACTGCATCGAGGATACTGAATTATCATTGCTGGATTTCAACATACACAGAGCAGATAAAGTGGCTAGACGAGAGGGAGGGTGTTGCATCTACGTGGAGAACACATACACATGTGAAGTGAAGGTAAACAAATCAAACAGCACAGTCGAAGTTATTCTATTAGAAGTAAAAGAACTGAACCTAACCATTATGAACATCTACAAACCACCAAACGCCACAAAAAGTGAATTTCAATTTGCTACAAATGAAATAGAAAACATTAAAATTACTTGAAACTCGAGCAACAAATATTCTAATTTTCGGAGATTTTAATTTTCCATTCATTTCATGGGAGAAAAATGACGAAGTTATATATGTCGAGAAGTTTCAAGGCAACATTACTAAAGATGATAGAACCCAAACAACAATGCTATTAGATATTATGGAACATTACGCCCTTACCCAGGAAATCGGTGAAGCCACGAGAAAGGAGAACGTTTTGGATTTAATCGGGACAAATAACAACGCGATAATAATACATAAAAAAGTAAAGCACACAAAGTTCTCGGACCATAACCTCATCGATGTACAATTGAAGTTAGCACCCAGAGGTCCGAAAACGCATTCTAGAGAGGCAGATGGAATATTTGAAGGCTTAAACATAAATTCAAAGAAAGTAAATTGGGAAAACGTAAATAAAGATTTAAAGGAGGTAAATTGGGAATTGCTACTTCACGAGAAGACTCCACAAGAGATACTATGTATAATAGAGACTGAAACCAAACCTATAATACTGAAACATATTCCAGAGAGACAGGAAAGAAAACGTAGCAAGCTCGAGAGGAAAATCAGGACACAATTCAGGCAACGAAGACAAACCGTCAAACATCTCCACAGATGCAGAACTGATGCAAAGAGACTCAAACTAGAGAGGAAACTTGGCGAAATAGAAATGGACCTAAAGCAAACATTCATACATAAGACAAAGGAGGAGTAATACAAGGTAGAAAAAAAAAAATACTCCTACACGTTTGCGAAAAAGAAAATGCAATGTAGGGAGACTGTGCTGTCCCAGCTGCGGTGGGACAAGGAGCCATGAAAACGAGGATGGAAAATACCCTCAGAATACGGGGCCCAAAGCTTTTCATTGTCCTTCCAAAAGAAGTGAGGAATCTCCAGCACACCGACCTGAATAACTTCAAGAACCAGCTGGACAGATTCTTGCGCAAAGTCCATGACCAGCCATGCGTGGCTGACTACGAGGGCAGGAGATCAGAAAGCAATTCCCTCCTTCACCAAGTCCCGAAAATGAGGCGGGATGCTGCAGAGGGGTCGACCGCAGGTCGATCCTGAACCGTCGTTCAAACTCAACAAAATATATACATATACCGTATATATAGTATATATAATATAATTATATAATATAATTATATAATACACAGTAACAGACTGCATAGCATTGTTCAATATGTATTTTGGATTGTAAACCTTCTGTATGGTTTTTTAAAGATATTCATGAGACCTAAATAAGTGTTACGAGTATTAAATAGTGGTGTTAAGATAATGGTGTGTTAAGATAATGGTGTGTACGTCTAAATAATGACACCAAGTAAACACGTAAACATGGAAATAAAATTGTATGTATTAAATTTCTCTTTTATTTATATATCTAAATTAGTTGATATTTTTGAGGGGGCACCGCACAGGTTGATTTGCCCCGGGCCTCGAGCCCCGCACCCCCCTTAGGACCGGCCATATATATATATATATAATATATATATATATATATTATATATATATATATATATGGCTGATATTCACACTGAACGAGTGAATTTCTTTTTGCCGAAATTAAACCGCAGAAAAATGAAACGTCCACTCCGAGTACTTTCCAATTCATTTCAACTCCTCTTCAGGGAAACACACACACACACACACACACACACACACACACACACATATATATATATATATATATATATATATATATATAATTTTGTCAGAACTTCAAAACCCAAAATTTACAATAAAAATCAAAATTCTTGTGGTTACTTATAGTGAATATTAAATTCAAATAGGCGGCGCGCGCGCACGCACACACTCACACAGTCTCCATATCTCCATGTACACACAAACAAACAGAGTCCCTATGTACATACGCATAAACACACATAAGCAAACCCTTCTCTCCTCACCTCTCGAGTGACCTGAGGTCACCTGAGGTCACCTGTGGTCATCCTCTTGTTAAGTATTGTTTGGGGTGAGAATTAGAGAGGTGTTCGATCGATGGAAATAATGCTAGACAAACACTTCAGTCTTCAGAACAGAAGGTAGATACAAAGCGATTATATATATATATATATATATATATATATATATATATATATATATATATATATATATATATATATATATATATATGTGATGAAAATAACCACGAAGAAAAAAGGAGAATTACATAAGTATGACCTGCCATTACCTGCACACATCTTTTTGGAACTCATTAACCTTTGTATCAAAGACTGTAAATTCACTTTCAATAGCGAACATTATCAACAGGTTTTTGGGATGGCCATGGGTAATCCCTTGTCGCCCTTCCTCTCCAATATTTATATGGAGTTTTTCGAAATCACTTACATTCCGAGAATCCTGGGGGCAGGCTTGGGTTCAAGTACTTACTTGTACTTGATACTTGGTACTCAAGTACTAATTTTTAGGTACTTGTACTTGTATTTGTACTTGAAATTTCACAATAGTCTGTACTTGTACTTGTATTTGTACTTGAAACATTCAAGTACTTTCAAGTATTTTTCAAGTACTTCAAGCATTTGGTAATGAAAAACTACATTTGGTAATGAATCTCGACAAAATTGGTAATGAGTGCCGTATGACTGATGATAACTTTGAAACAGTCGTGTTTGTAAAGTGTAATGATCACACGTACAAATAATGTAGATGCATGGGTATGAAATGAAAATAGATTAAGAGTAAGACAGCCTGTGCAGAGTTAAAGAGGGGGCTTGGCATTGAGTGTCAGTAACTTCTTGGTTATGAATATATTATTTTTTTTTAACTATGGTCCATGTGATGTATATATGGGCCTTGTGAAGTGCTTCAGTTTACTGTTTGCAACCAGTTGATCACTAGCAGATTTACGGGGGGGGCGGCGACCCCCGCCGCCCCCCTTTGGTCAATTTGACGCCCCTTTTTGTCAATTGGCGCGCCTTCCAAATGCTTTATTTTTTTATAATAAATTTTTTAATTTCTACTGTAAAACCAAAAAGTACATACTTTTTTAAATTCTAAAAATATCAACACCACCCTCGTAAATACCTGCCAACTTACCTTTCAATTTTATTTTTAGAAACTGGGTATAGAAATAATATTTCCCTTCGTATACTCAATTAAATTATGCTTTCCAGCTTTACATATTCATTTATTAATGGCTGTGAGCATTTGTAGACACAAGGTTAATGTGCTCGTAAACCCTTTGCGTAGTATTCACATTCACGATCTTCCTCTCTCTAAATGACTGATTCAGGTAATACTTTGAACGGATGGATTAGATAACGTCAATCAAATTAGTTCCAGTATTTACTACCAGAAACCTGGTCTTTAACGACATTTTAGTAAACGCTAAAAATTTGCCTGCTGGTGCTTAAAGGATTAATATATGTATTTATATTTATATTTGCATGTAATTATATTTATATATAATTAAACATTATTTTGGCGCAATTTTTACGTATGTAAAGGTCCGCCGCTCCCCGCTTTTAGAAAATCCTAGATCCGCTACTGCAGTTGATTGATTCAGTATCATTGTTTTGATATTTCACTTAATTTAGAAATACTTCTGATAACGAGCAACATTGCCTCAGGATAAGGTACAAATTTACATTTAAACTGGCTTTAACATATGCACTTTCATATTCCGAACCAACTTACTTTCAGGTTAGGCATTTAGAGTGTCAGTGAGGTCATGCTTATAGGAAACATTACTTATTTGTATTATTGGTGTAACTATAAGCCTTGTGATGTTTACAGGGGCTTTGTGATAGATTTGCGTTCATTTTTTGTGAATAACAATAAAATTGTAAACAAATAAGGATAAATTTAATTTTTTTCCACGAAAATACTTGTATTTGTACTTGTACTTGACAATTAAGTACTTGGAATTACTTGACCAAATTTTCTACATTAAGTACTTGTACTTGTACTTACTTTCTCAAATTCTTGAAGTACTTGTACTTACTTGTACTTGAGAAAAAGTACTTGAACCTAAGCATGCCTGGGGGGTTGGCATACCATGGTTGCAGTACGTCGACGATATTTTGTGTATCTGGCCCATGAAGCGTGACCTGGATGACTTCCTCCTTCAGTTAGATAATCAAGTCCCCTCCATTAAGTTTACTTTAGAAGTGGAACAAAACAAATCAATCCCGTTTTTGGACGTGCGTGTACATAGGGAAAGCCCAGGTTTTAAGTTTAGTATTTATCAGAAAAACAAACAATTTGTCCTACGTACGCTTTTACTCCGGACATGACACCCACTACAAGAAAACCATATTTTCTTCAATGTTTCTTCGCGCTCTTAGGATCGCCAGTCTGGAATACATGGATGCCGAATTATTAAAAATCAACAGTATTGGAAGTGATTTGTGTTACCCACCTGCTTTTTTGGAATCTTGTCTTAACAAGACAAAACGAACTTTCTATCGTGTGAATAATAACCCTCGTACTTTATCGAAGAATATTTTAGTACTTCATTTTCCCCAGGCTTTTTAGGCATTGCTAATGTACTTAAACTTTTGAATATTAATGTAGTATTTTCATATGACAATATTGTAAAAAATACCATAGTAAAAAATAGTGCTACCAATAATTCAGGCATTATCTATAAAATTGGTTATAAACAATGTGATTCCTTTTTCATTGGACAGACGGAAAGGATTTGCACACGCGTGTATAACAGCATCAATATTCCGTTAGAACGGGACAGTCGTCCAGTGCCCTTTTCGTCCATTTGTCAGAGTTATCCCACTGTATTAATTGGAATAATGCTTCACTTTTGTTTCACTCAAGCAACATTGTTAATAGAAATATTCTGAGTCTGCCATTATTCAACTTCAGTAATTTCAACATTAGCCAGGACCTTTTTACGCTTGATCCTGTTGTTTTGAATTCGTTCAGAACGGGTTTAAACAAGAGGGGCAAAGTGCTAAAACTCTGATAGCTTTTCCTTATAAATTTGTATGCTCATTCTACAATTTTTATTTTTCTATTTTTTTGTGAGTGTGACCTGTATATAGTCTCGAACTTGTTATTTATTTCAGTGTTCCTGAGGATGTCATTAGACGAAAGCGCTTGAGCATCATTCTGTGTTTCCTTTTTCCTTCGTGGTTATTTTCATCATAAATATTATTCACGTGTTACTTTCGTGAAATAATTTTATATATATATATATATATATATGCGCCTCGGTGGTGTAATGGTTAGCGTCGATGACTACGAATCCATCGGCCGGGATCGAGACCCGATAACGGCAGACGGCGCGCAGCAAAACCCAGCTGTTTATCCTTCCACACAATAAAAGAACGTGGTTGGTAGATAAATGGCTACCCTGGGTGGCCTAGTGGTTAAGACGCTGGGCTGCTGGTGGGGCGTGGTTCGGATTCCACGTTAAACTGTTGGTCTAAGGTGGAGTGAAAAGCTGGATCTTCGTCAGAATGAACAATTCAGGTGTGCTAACCAAAGGTAACCAAAGGTTATATATATACTTCCAAACTTTATGTTACTTTATGAGAGTTCGAACGACGGTTCAGGATCGACCTGCGGTCGACCCCTTTGCAGCATCCCGTCTCATTTGTGGGACTTGGTGAAGGAGGGAATTGCTGTCTGATCTCCTCCTGCCCTCGTAGCCAGCCACGCATGGCTGGTCAGGGACTTTGCACAGGAATCTGTCCAGCTGGTTCTTGAAGTTATTCAAGTCGGTGTGCTGGAGATTCCTCACTTCTTTTGGTAGGACATTGAAAAGCTTTGGGCCTCGTATTCTGAGGGTATTTTCCATCCTGGTTTTCATGGTCCCTTGTCCCACCGCAGCTGGGACAGTACAAAATCTGCCTCTTCTCTCATTCCAGTTTGTTTCTACTTCATTTCTCAGGTTAGGGACAGAGCCCTCAAGTATTTTCCATATGTATATTATTGTGTACCGTTCTCGCCTTCTTTCCAGAGAGTAGAATTTCAGGGATTGTAGTCGAGACCAGTGGTCTTCACCTTCCGTTTCCTCTATCTTAGACGTAAAAGTCCTTTGTATAGCTTCAGTGTTCGCAATGTCTCATTTTCTGTATGAGCTTGTGAGTACTGAGCAATACTGAATTATTGGTAGGACTGGACTCTTCCATAATTTGAGCATGATGTTTGCTTTTCTGCTGCGGAAGCTCTTCCAGATGATTCCCATTATTTTTCTAGCCGTTGTAATTTTGATGTTATAGTGCTCTCTGAATTCTCTATCCGACGACATTATTACTCCAAGATCCCTGACTTGTGGGTTTGGTGTTATCTGTTTGTCTTGCAGAGTTTTGTACCTTTTATTCTGCAGCTCCTTGTTATTACCATATTTTAGAAGTTGGAATTTTTCTTCGTTGAACTTCATATTGTTGTCTTCTGCCTACTGGAATAATGTTTCAATGTCGTTTTGTAATTTTCCTGTCATCTTCGTTCAATATTTTCTTGCACATCTCTGTGTCATCTGCGAAATATGATACAATACTGTCTTTAATATCTGCAATCATTATTATGAACAGCAAGGGAGCTAATACTGTCCCTTGAGGGACAGAGCTCACGACTTCCGAGACTTCCGATTTAACTCCGCTTCCTACCACTCTTTGCGTTCTTTGCGTCTAGAAATTAAATATCCACCTTCCTAGCTTTCCACTAATTCCTGTATTCTTAAATTTGTGTGCTATGATTCCATGGTCACATTTATGGAAGGCTTTAGCAAAGTCAGTATATATTACATTTATGTTTTGTCCTCGACACAATGCTTCCAATATTTTCTCATGGCTGTGATAGGCATGACCTTCCAGCCCTGAAGCCATGTTGATTTGGGTTGCATAAGTCCTTTTCTTGTGGGTAGTAGGTAGTTTTGCCTCTAATTATACATTCAAAGCACTCTATAAGGTGTGAGGTGAGAGCCACTGGCCGATAATACTTGGGCATTGCTCTGTTACCAACTTACCACCTTTAAATAGGGGGGCAATGTTAGCTTTCTTTAATGGGAGTGGAATTTGTCCTGTGTCGAGTGATTTCCTCCATAGTAAGTATAGCGGTTTGGCGATACTCTCTTTACATTTCTTCAGAAACGTGGCACTCCATGTATCTGGCCCTGGTGCTGAATTGTCTCGCATCTGTGATAAAGCCTTAATTACATCTCCTTCCGAGAACTCTAAGTCTATATATATATATATATATATATATATATATGTATGATGCACACTCACAAGGAAAAAAAAGCTATTCGAAAGCCTTTCTTTTATTCAACAGTACACCCCTTCGTGTTGAATACACGAAAGCCTTGGAATCGCTTTCCTTTTCCTTGTGGATGTGCATCATTTATTTATTTTACGCGCTTAATTGTGAAATCCATCATCATATATATATATATATATATATATATATATATATATATATATATATATATATATATATATACTGTAAGTCTAAGATGCAGCAAGAAGCTTGATCTTCGTCAGAATGAACTATTCGGGCGGAAGCAAAACTAAGGTTAACTAAGGTTAACTATTGTGATATTCCAATTTCCACAACAGGTTAAGCATTTCCTGTATATATACAGTATATATATAAATAAATATATATATATATAAGTTATTCCGCTAACCCTAAAATCAATTATTAATTGAATATATAATTTATATTTATATCATAATAATGGCACTAATTGGGGTCTTCTGGCACTAATTGTGCTTATTAGTGTATACAAATATCTTTGTCAATAGACTGATGGATAAAAATTTCTGAAATTACAGTATCTTAAAATGTCAAAAAGTTCCTTTTTTGTATTATCTGTTCTAATTAATAATTATCGTAATAAATTATTGTAAATTATTTAATAGTTGATTTATGTTAATAATTAGAATATAACTGAAGTGGATTACATATATATTACAACGTCATATATATATATATATATATATATATATATATATATATATATAATTAAGGGGAGGGGCAACAAGCTTGACCTTTGTGAAATGAGGAATCATCACACGGAAGATTTGAAAGGTTGAAAGGTATATATATAATATATATATATACACGAGGAAAGTTAATAGTTTCGGCTGTGCTTGTTATACTTCATACCCAAATAAATATTCATCTGGGTATCTGACTTGGGCAGAATTAAAATCGGTATGCTGACTTTGCACACAATTTTTATGCCTCGCAATTTTATTCAACTTTTAATGATTTAAAATGAAAGTCAGTGGAAATGACACTGACCGGAAATAAACTCGGGACAAATGCCGAAGGAAGGCTTTCAATCTTTGCTGAATTTGTCTGGAGAAAAACGCTGATGGTAATTTTTTCATAAATATCCGGTTTCTATTCGTCTTCTCACCTGAGAAAGCTCTGAAGTCGATATAGTGTGTTGTTAATTGAATATTTGGAAGATCTTTGCGTAAGATTATTATAACAGTAAATTTTAGGTCTCGGATACTGAGTGAATTTAAAAAAAAAAAAAAATTCCTCTTTGTTCTCAAAACTCTTTTTTTTCATTTGATTTATTCATTCACGCTGATCTTGGAACAATAAGAGGAGTTCCAAGAATTCTGTTAATGGAATTCCTGTTCACTTACAAAAGGAATTCCATTTGTGTTGAGTGTTCCCGTGTTCACTTGCTTTGGAATCCTCAATTCAAAGTCATTTATAAATTTTTCAGGAAAATTTCTCATAAATAGAATTACGTTTTTGTTGAATTATATTTACAGATAAACAGGGCCTTACGGACCTGCGGTGCTGGGGTATTCGGGGCCTAGTAATTCGCAAGGCTGGAGCACAGATATGATAACAATTGCTTAATTGTTATCATATAACAATATCTAGTACCCATTGATATCTAGTACCCATTGACAGGTCAGAGACTAGCCTGAGCAGATCGGATCGAATTAACTTAGCACGATTCCGATGTGAACATCACTCCAACTTACGGACATATAAACACAGACTAGACAATTCCACAGACGACACCTGCCACCTGTGCCAGGACACACCACAAACAGTTGAACACTTTATGACAGACTGTACAGCTGTAGCACAACATAGAACACAGCACAACATCACTAGTGCGCTGAACCTCTGGTCCACCCCGGAGAGGGCGATCTGTTACCCGCATGCCGCCGCGCCGGCTTGCTCGATGAGGGTGGGCTGATCGGCTAACCAACAACAACAACAACTATATCTAGTGAGATCACGCTTGTACAAAATTTTATACTCTTGTGAAATCGAAGTAAAGCCAGTGAGACTATAAATTTACAAAAATAGAGCAGCCATCAAAATTTTGAGCTTCACATTCACAGCCAGTAAGACCAAATTTGTGAAGCTACACTAAAATTATAAGTGACTCGTGAGCTTAACGTAAATGTTAAGGTCTCGCTGGCTTAAAAATTTATGTTCAAACTCTTGTCTGTGAAATTATTTACGTTATAATGCGAGCGTGGACCGACTGATTTAGGTAGGGTTTGCTTGTACCTTCAGTCGAAAATGGAACGAGGAATTCCTCAAAAACGACTAAGAATTGAGAATGTTTGTTCCAAAACCCATTCACACTGTTAAGGGAATTTTGAGAAAAGGCGTCACTTGGAACAGGAATTCCATGAAAAGTGCATATGGTGGATGGGAGTGATGAGTAATGAACGAAAATATGTGTGACCAGCCCCCCGCCTAATGTCGTAATAATAATGACGCAAAATCATTCCATCCGGTCATTGTGATACATTTCTATTTCGTTATTCATGCAGTTAGGAACTATATAAAACGCTAATTTGCTTCCGCCATGATTGTTCATTCTGAAGAACGTTAAGCTTGTAACACCACCTTAGGCCTACAGCTTCATGTGGAATCCGAACAACAACCCGCCAAGGAAGTCTGAACTTACAACGTCCTCGCCCGGCAGCCTAGCGTCTTAATCATTATATACAGTATATATATATATATATATAATATATATAGAGAGAGAGAGAGAGAGAGAGAGAGAGAGAGAGAGAGAGATGAGATGACAGTCAGTGATTCAACGCTGACATCATTAATGCAAGGTTGACGGAGAGAGGAAAAGATAAATCAGTGTTCTGTCAACAATGATTTTCGACAGCTGATTAAACACTGTGACAACATTAATGATACGAAGTTCAAACGAGGTTTTGAAGTAAAAAAAACTACGCTGATGTACCGAGTTTTTCAACGTTGATTCTTGAAATCAGTGTTCAGGTTGTGTTTCTCGAATTTTAACATTAACTCGTACAGTACTTAATGTAAACCAAATTTTGTTTGGATTTTAATCTTTATTTCATAACCTGGGTAAAATATACCCGTGGTATAATTTACCATAGTTGAGAAATAAGGGTTAAACTAACAAATTACTGCGTTCATAACACTGCCCAACACCAATTTTGCTGATTTAATTCTAACACCTGTTTTTAGGTAACTTTGGTGTGCTGATTTCAAAAATCACCTTAGTTTTTGCCTATCACGTCAGGTTTTCGAGCAATGAAATACGGATATTTTGGAGATATCGCATTTTGGCAGGTTATGCCCAATTTTTTTTCTTTTCAAAAAATAAGTTTTTACATACTCAGAATAAGCATGGAAAAGTAAACAATTGTGCAGGGAGTGAACTTTAATATACAATGGTAATATTGACACATAAAGTGATTAAAAGTGTTTAAATAAGCAAAAAATGAATCCATGATCATGACGTCACGCTCACACCTGGGGAAATCACAGATACCCAAGATTTTAATATGTTGTACATGACCTTTAGATTTAATGCACAGATTTGCGTATTCCACAGATAAAATTTTAACAGCAAAACAGCTGTTAACAGGTCTCAAAAATCATCAATTTTGATAAGCGCCCTTCATGGATCACCCAAAATAGGCATATTGCATTGCACGAAAACTTGATGTGATGGACAAAATCTAAGGTGATTTTTGAAATCAGCACATCAATATTATCCAGAAATAGGTCTTAGAATTAAATCAGCAGCAAAATATTTTTTTTTTGTTGGGCAGTGTAATTATCAAACGAGTTTTGTTAAAATTGAACTATAGGGTAGCCACAAAGTCCCTTTGCATGAAAACCGAGGGCAACGTACAGATATACTGTAATGTCAATGTAAAGGTACTTTGTGGCCACTCTGTACATAATGATGTTATTTCAAAATGAATTTTGTTTAGAGTAAACACGTATAAAATCATATTTACTTGTCTGGAATTGGGTTTGACGTCAATTGGGAAATTTGAAATTGATTAATTCCAAGTAAATACAATTTTATATGCATTTAATCTAAACTAAATTAATTTGCAGTAATGTAATTTATTTACTTAAAATTTAACAAAACTGAGTTTGATAATTTTTAACACGGTATTTTGTTACCCTAAAATTCAAACAAATTCTTTGTCTGAATTAAATATAAAGCGCAAGAATAGAATCTTGTCAAAGAGATTTATCAACTTTACATCAATATATATTATATATATATATATATATATATATATATATATATATATATATAATGAATGAGAAACGGATGTCAATAAAATCCTCACTGTTTGATAGAAATGACGTACCCACTCTCATCAATGCAAAATAATGCATCGAATCATTTTAAAGCGTCGGAAATTTTCGTTAGTACGTTTGAAAGCGCATGTCAACGTTTATGACAAGAATGCCACGTTGAAAATAATTTTCCTCTGACGATAAAGTCGGTTATCAACAAAATCGTTTGTAATTAAAAGCGAAGACTAAGAGGTTAATGTATCTCAGATAAGCAGATAAGCTTTGACGACAAAGCGTTGAAAAATATGAGAAAACGATATTATATATATATATATATATACCTAAATGTTTTGCAACTTAAGGTCAAAGAAGGTCATTTCGACGACGAATCCTCTCGACTTCCGGTGCCTGCTGAGAGCGTGGGAAAATTTTAGGGAGCGTGAGAATCTTCACGGTGAAAGGTGTTTCTTCATAAGAGGGAAAGGGGTACCACTGCAGCCCCACTAAATGGATGAAAATAGAAGAAAAAACAAAATAGGAAAGACGATTTAATACGAATATTTTATAACAATATAAATTATTCATTGGATATGATTGTGGGTATTGTGTAACGATGCATGGATACCCTGTTTCATCTACACGCGATCTTTTCAGTTTATTTGGTAAATTTTATTCGACAAATGTTGAAAGGCATAAAAATGAAACCTGTAAAATTACCCTAATTTAAATGCAAATAAATAAATATATATATATATATATGACACGTACTTTCCAATTCGCCAAATGAGAAACTAACTTTACAATCTATTTGATGATTGGTTAACTTAATGTACGAACCCCCTCATGACGATTCGAAGATGAATAACATTTGACAAATGATGGGAAAATGTTAGATTCTGCAATTATGTGCATAATAATAATGAAGAGAACATTACTGTTAAAACAGCTTCCCTATAAATAACGGTGCCTCCTCCAATTAAAGTAAACCTTGCATTTGAGGTTTGATGGGGGCAATAACATGTTTGAACACGATTAGACGGAAAACTCCGGATGGGAGGTTGGGGGGGGGAGGGTTCCTATCAAAATTATATTGTTTCATCATGAAAAAGTATAAAACAGAGAGAAGGTTGGAGAAAATTTAAAGGTAAAATAATTACTTGTGTGTGTATATATGTGTTATGTATATATATATATATATATATATATATATATATATATATGAACTCAGAATGGTTCCCTGAGTTTTTTATGATACACACAGACCGTGCATGGAACAAGGAACTCTTCTGGGATAATTAAATCCACTATAGTCCGAATAAGTAATGGTAAATGACAAATACCATAGTTTTTCTTTTTCATGATGCAAGCCCGACGTGGGCAACGGGTCACTCGCAAAGAGGTCCCATAAATATAGCTTCCCTCACCAGCTATCTGCAAAGCAGACAGGATCCAGTTTTGGGACATGGATCTAGGGTTTAAAGCAGCCTAGCCCCACTACATTTAGAACCTCAATATAAGTAAAAGACTCGTTGCATTCACGTCGGATTGAATAATTCAAAGAAAAAGGGGTAACTATTATATTTTTAGCCAAAACCAAAACTTAAACCTCAACTGGCAGAATTGAGCGTCCACTTTTCAAGGCACATAACATGTCCGTTTCATGATGGGTCTGTGTGTATCATAAAAAACTCAGGGAACCATTCTGAGTTCATTCCCATCATGAAACGGACATGTTATGTGCCTTGAAAAGTGGACGCTCAATTCTGCCAGTTGAGGTTTAAGTTTTGGTTTTGGCTAAAAATATAATAGTTACCCCTTTTTCTTTGATTTATTCAATCCGACTTGAATGCAACGAGTCTTTTACTTATATTGAGGTTCTAAATGTAGTGGGGCTAGGCTGCTTTAAACCCTAGATCCATGTCCAAAGCTGGATCCTGTCTGCTTTGCAGATAGCTGGTGAGGGAAGCTATATTTATGGGACCTCTTTGCGAGAGACCCGTTGCCGACGTCGGGCTTGCATCATGAAAAAAAAAACTATGGTATTTGTCATTTACCATTACTTATTCGGACTATAGTGGATTTAATTATCCCAGAAGAGTTCCTTGTTCCATGCACGGTCTGTGTGTATCATATATATATATATATATATATATATATATATATATATATATATATATATAGTGCGAGGTATACTTGAAATTTTTTGTTTACATTTTATTTATTTTTTAAGAAATATTTTAATTTATTTCGCACAAAGATTTAATATATTTTAGTGAAAGGAAAAAGTTAAAACATTGCGATCAATACTGGAAGGAAATTTTCTCTCTCTCTCATAAAAATCAAATAAAATAATGACCTTTTGTTCACCAATAAATGATTCTTTATATATATATATATATATTATAGAGAGAGAGAGAGAGAGAGAGAGAGAGAGAGAAAGGTGTACGGCTTCTGCTTTAATTGTGGTTCAGTTTGTGCAGAGCAGTATGTCACATTATTATGACTGATTAAATATGTTCAGTATCATCATTATGCAGTATTTTATTTTTTTAAATTGTTCGTTCGTTTGTTTGTGTTTGAAATTTGTTTAAAACTTTACGCTTTTAGTGAAAATAATGAAAATTGTCTAAATATAAATAATACAACAATTCAGGGAACATTCAAGTTCAGTGGTTTCAGTCCTGGTGTGGCTACAGTGGTTGAACTCCATCTCCAGGTTTGTACCGGAGCTGTTAAGGAATCCCAACGCCGGCTCGTAACTATTTCCAGCAACCGACCTTTTTTTTTCTATTTAACTCCGATTCCAGCTCCGAAAACCATAAAAGCGGTTGAGTTTTTACGTTTGAGAGCCCATTAAAATAGTAAGAGTTTAGATACAAGTTTTCGCTTCAATTAATATGGAGATAGAATTACAATAACCGTACTAGATAATTAAAGTGGAAAACATGGCTATTTATTTGTTTACATTTACGTTTAAGGGTAAGAGTATTATAATTTTTCTTTTTTTATGACATGGAGTAGCTCCAGACGTTTATCTCTGGTTCGCTTCAGCTATGGAGTACATTTAAGATAATTTAATTGGATCAGATTCAGGAGCTAGAGCATTGCCAATTCTACTTCGGGTAATTTCCATTCATTATAGTCGAGTTCCTTATCAGAGATGTCATGTCATATCAGAGATGTCATACCCACTTCACTGGGTTATATATTAATGTAAATTTTACTTTGTGGCGTAAGAAATTATCCAAATTTGAGTTAAAATTAACATTCAAATCTTTAGAAAGATAACATTAACTACTTACTAACTTTCTAAAATGAAATTTTTACTGGGGTTATCAGTAACTAGGGTTAATTGCTTTTCTGCTACTGTACAGTTAAATATTAGTTTAACCATTAACAGTTTTTTTTAACTGCAGTTTAGTGAAATAACTTCCCCGAAAAGTTTTCAAACAAGATGGCGCAGCGAGTCTTAATGATAACAGAAAATTAATATTATACTTCAGCGAGATAATCCAAATATCCTCCTGGGCGATGTGGCACGTCGTTCTTATCGGAATTTCAAATTCACATTCACATCCGGCCAGATTTTAGCCATACAGGAATTGGAATAGATTCCTTCGCAATGTACAACTATTACTGAAGAATTTTGAATGTATTGTGTAAAAGAAATTATATGATAAATTTTATATATTTTATTCTACTGTAGCTAGGCCTGAAAAAAAATTTAAAAATCCTTTCCTGGAAAAGAAAATTCCGGTTGCTGGAAGAGGGTCCAAAACAAAAAAAAAGATAATTCTCACATTTTTTTAGTATTATTTTTGAGACTTTACTTATAACTAAACACAAAAATGTGTTCAAACTTATATAAATAAACATTTGACATGATGCGGGGTTAATTTTTCGTAAAAGGACGCGAATTGATTTAGCATTTCGAGACTTGGTTCCATGAAGTGGGTTCATCACCGTCATACAACAGCAATTCAGCACATGCGCACTATGAAAGTGCCCGGTGGTTAAGATGCTGGGTTAAGGTGGAGCTCGTGGGATGGAGTCTTGGCTCGGACTTTATGATTTCAGACTTTTTTGGCGGGTCGTGGTTCGGATTCCACGTTAAATAGGCTGACTTTCGTAAGAATGAACAATTCGGGCGAAAAAACAGGGTTAAACTAGCATTTTTATATATATATATCCCCGCAAGGGGGTTCTAAGCTCGTGCTCTTGAGTGCTCTTTGTGCTCGTTTGTACGTGCTTGTTCCTGGAGGTTTCACGTGCGCCCTCCCGGCCCTAGCACCCAAGGATGATGGGGCTCGACCCTGCAGTCCTTGTCATCCTTGGTCTTTTTCCACTTCGACTGTCCCCTCCACCCTTTCTTTTTCCTCTCACTTTTTCTTTGTTTTTCCGCTGAGATATGCCCTTTAAATAGAGGCGAATCGGTTCTTCCTAAAAAAAAAAAAAAAAAAAAAAAAAAATATATATATATATATATATATATGTCATAAAGTCATACGAGGATAGGTAAGGATAAAATGAAAAAAAAAACATGATCCGGATGAAGATTACTTTTACTGAAAGCAAAACAAAGGATTGAGATTGATTAATTAACAGTTAAGCGTATACTAATTTAAAGAACAAATATGCCATATAATGAACAACAGCATATAGTGTAAATAACTAGCTTTTACAGCAGAGTCTCAAAATCATACTGGAAGTTGAGGCTTCAGAAGTATACAATGGATTTTATATATATATATTATATATATATATATATATATATATATATATTCTTAAATATATCCCTGGAAACTTGCATTGAGAAACTTGGACTACAATCATTATTAAACTCTTGAGTTAAAAAATTAACACTTTTTTTTAATAAGAGTTTATATATATATATATATGTGGTATGCAACTCCTTGAGTTTTTTCGGCACATAAGGGGACTAAGGAGTTTCTAAAACTTAACAAGTATTGAGTGAAACTCCTTATGGCGCTGATCAGTCGGGAACTACAGGTCGAAATAATTGAGTAGCTGGCAACAACCTATGACGTCATAAATTATATAGTCTTGTTACGCGTTTTCTGAATACTAATTTTTGTGGTAACTTTTTTAAATCCGTTTCAAAGCTGTATTATTACAGGTATTGTGGTTGATTGACTTGTATATTTATGTTACAGATGGTTAGGTCAAAATTACTCTATATTTACGTCCAATTTATAGCGAAACAAAATTATGGCAACTCAAATGGGCCTATGTCGCGATTTTTATATAAATTAAAAAAAAAATAAATAAATTCATGTTATTACGTCATCAAAAAATAGGCTTAACATTGGTATAAGTTCTTCTGAATGAAGTCACGAAAAAAATAAAACCTTCGAAAAGGTCATTTAAAATTTTTGGTCATGATTTAAATTGTTAAATGAGGTCATAAATAATTATATTTGAAATGGTGCCAAATACACAACATATTAAAAGTGAGGAAATACAAAAATAAAACTTATTCACATTCCAAAATACACTTAAAAAATAATTATAATTAAAAAAAATTGGGTACTTTCCTGTTATCCCGGACCCCAGACTTTTTGCCGAAAATATCATAACTTAACCTAACCAATTGTCAAGGGCATACAATTGACTAACCATATTTCTTCTATGTCCATAATGAGACTTTAAGAGATTATTATTAATAATAACAGAAAAACCGGTGCTTTCCTGTTAGGGCAACTTTATTCCCTTGACAACTGGTTAGGTTAAGTTGTGATATTTTCGACAAAAAGTCTGGGGTCCGGGATAACAGGAAAGTACCAAAAATTGAGGTAATTTAAACAAGATTAATGAAAGCTAACTCGCATAAATCTAAAAAATAAGTTTAAAATATATAAAAAGAACACTAAACAATAAACTATGATAGAGAACTTAGCTAGTTATCGTAGCTCAGTGGGTAAGCATCGTTTCCCTGTAAGCGAAGTGAAGACACGACACTGAGATCAAGGGTTCGAAATGTCAATTTCTAGCCCCTTGACTGATAATGGAAAAACTTATCCTTAAGAGATCAATAGACAATTTGCATTATACATAATCTTCCAATTGATAGCAAACTTGAAATCAACTATGCACTCCAGATGGATACAATATCAAACTGATTTTAAATTTAGCTTAGGCCTAATACCAACCAGCCATGCAATTGTATTACATTTCTGTCATTTCCTTAAAGATATCCTATACTTATTTTCTGGCAGTCAAAATAGAAAACTAACCCCGAGTGGACAAATGAAATGCATAGTAAAAATAATACTGACAGATTTAAAAGTGAAATATAAGGCGAATTTGAAGCTGTCTATTTCAGGATTGGCAAATATTTTTATCTTTCCTTAAAGAAAAAGGTCTAAAAATTGAGTAGGAAAAGAAGTTTAACCATTGGATAAAAATGCCAAATCGTTTTACCTTAGTAACTACTAATCACTATATAAATATACCTTTATTTGAATGTCTTTATATAACTAGCTATTTAATAGCTATACATTGGTGCTAAGTAACTATACATACTGTAGTTGCTGACAACTATTAATATACTTAGTATGCCTTAAGCACAAAAAATAATAGCTACCCTATAGATCTTGTATAATTAAGTCAGTAAAGATCATTAAAGATTAATTAACATTATGTAACAAAAAATTAGTGTTTTTCGGTAACTTTCCTATTTATTAATCAAAAGTTAACAAAATATCAACAACAAGCGTACCCTTATAGAAATGTTAGGTGATTTTCTTCAGTGGAAGCAAAGAAGTTTCAAAACAGCTGGAAAGACGCGGGACTTTTGTTATAAATTTTACAATACCTTTATTATGTTTTTATTTTGACACAATTTCCAAAAAAGAAGAAGAATGATTTAATTAATAAAAGCAATAATGGAGTCTGAACGAGGGCTTAAGAGTGGGTAAAGTCGATGATGACCGAGGCGAATCTTAGGGTCAAGTGGAAGGGAAGAGAGAGGCCAGTGTATTGGCTCGATGCTAGACATTCAGACATCTCAACTTCTTCTTTGGCAGTTGGGCGGAGTAGGCGAAGGTATTTCTTCGTTCTTCCACCTGAGGAGGATGGATCACTTCGTTACCGTTACCACCACCTCCTGCCGCCGCCTCGATAGCGGCTACTTCGGCGATTTCCACGCGAGGAGGAGGCCTTCCTCCCATCAATGATTTCAAACACATGTTCTTCTCTTTTATCCTGAGGCGGACTAAAGTCTCCAAAGTACACAAATGATCATCGTAAACTTCAGGAATTTTTTCTCTCATGAATTCTGTCAACCGTAGGAGATACTCCACGTTGTGTCCTAAAGCAAGAGATAAAAGGTTACGATAACGGAGATAACACCGACTAAGAGGCTTAAATTAAATTTAATTTTAGACTTTCGACAAAAATAACTTTTTAATTCACAAAAGCATTTTATAATTACTTATTGAATAAATTATGTATAAATTACATTGATAATTTAATATTAGGTATAATGATAACGACATTCCAAAATTAATTACAGTGAACATTTTCTGGAAACTGATAATGAAACTCATTTTGAACCGTAAACTGTTTATTGAGTTTAAAGTTCTCAACCAAAAAATTTTTAAAGTTAAAAAATTATAATAATCAATTATTTACTGTTAATAATTGTTTGGGAGTTGCTTAACCTTCGTCATGTGACTGAAGGAACCTACAGCTTTACGTGGAATCTGAACCACGGGTCGCTACATCATCTTGACGAAGAAGATGGTCACCTATCCGACTACTAAACAGGCCTAACGTCGCTTAACTTCGCTAATCAATCGGGAAACGATGTTAAGACATGGCCCGTGCAACTATTAAACAGAATGAATTAAAGTATAACATATTTTCAGTATCTTATCTTACCCACTGGGCCAGAACTTTGCGTAATCTGTGTCGCGATCTCATGAAGAGGAGCTGGTCCCGCCCAGTCTTTGGAGGACGGAGTAGCTATATAAAGAAGGACTGGAAACGAATTGAGGTCTCGATCCCGAGGATAAAACGTCGTCAGCTCCGTGGTATAACCTCCGAGAGTAATTTCTCTCTCGTTCAAATACTTCAACGCAGATTCTCCAGTTATTTCGTACGCTACACCCCATGTTAAACCCTGAGGAAGAAAAGACCACGGGCGTTATTAATTGAGCGTAAATTCTACATCAGTTATATATTTTTAACAAATGTAAAAATTATAAAAATATATTTTAAAATTAATATACTTTACTCTTGATCACCAAGCTTAAACTGAGTTAGTGTAGGCCTATAAGAGTATCGATAAACTATCCCGGCAACGAAATGAGTATAAATAGGCCTAGGCCTATTATAACCTATATTTAAATGGTCTTTGAAGTATATTTGAAATTATAAAATGTTATTATACCAAATTAATTTCGAATAAATTGCCTAATTTTTTTTTCTAAACCTAAAAATTTTGTTCCCAATTTGATATGTCGACAAGGGAAGTGCATTGCTTAAAAAAAAATCGGATATTTTATATAATAGCTTCGTGTGATGATAATAAGAGCCAATATTTGTGAACTAATAGTGTTTCACAAGGATAATATGCACGGGGGGGGATGTTTACATATACATGTTTACATACAGCCCTTGTTCAGAGATAATTACGTGGCCTAAGGCTATCCAGCATCCCTAAATCTACAAAGATGTGCATCCCTATATAGGAAAGATGAAATGATATCTCTTGTTGCAAGAGTTAAATGTTGGGGGTGGTAAGAATTTAAAAAATAATAATATATATATATATATATATATATATGCAAGTATTTTTTTAAAATAAAAATATAATTTAAAATATATATAAAAATTACAAGTTATGTAAGATAATTATAATATTTAATTGAGGAAATACCCACCATTACGGGGATTTATCTTTGGGACTGAAAACTATGCAAATTTCAAATACAGTAGAGGAGTCAAGAAGCTAAAATTCTCAAATTTTCTTAACAACCTTTCCATAATGTAAGTTTGTTTGTAATTCCACCGATGTAGGAGTATACGAGTGTTACGCAAGTATAACACTAACATATACGTAAGTTCCTTTCAACTAGCTGCTAATTTTATCATAAATTTTAGTAAGCTTTGTCAAATATAACGATTGGACGTACATATTCATATATTTGTTTAGCCTTTGACAGAGAGAATGCATTAAATACTGCTGATGATAAATTATGATATCCAATTACATATAAAACAGAGTTTTGACTTAGAGAACAAATGATATATAAATCAGGACTCTATAATAACAGTCGACAATCGTGTTACAATTACTATGGTTCATTCTCTCCAACATTTTAATAGCTAAATGACTACTGCAAAAGATACATGGAACGCTTTACAGTACATCAACGAATTCACACTGGGTTCTAAGGTCGCATCCCCGCGTAAACCCATTGTATCGATTCTAACTCTTGCGAAGAGGGACTAAAAGGACGTAAACTGAGAAACGGCGGAGGAGGATGGATACGTCCGAGGTACGCCCCCGAATTAGGCTACCTATGCCACCTGCTCAATTTTCCCATAGTCTCAGCCAACCTTGGAAGACTCTCTATCTAGCCTTTGATGTTACACAGATATTTTGTATTTTTTTTTTTAACTTAAGGAAGAAAACTAGAGAGTAGGTAAAGGTGTCAGGTGGATTGTGGAAAGATAGAGAACAAACATTCATTGAAAACAGGGGCCCATAATAATTGCTTTTTTTGGAAGTCATTCTCTGCCCTTACAAATTTTCGCACCTTCTTACATATTTGTGTCCCTGTTATTATAGAATTATGAATGCTATTTATACAATTTTCTTAAACTATAATTAATAACACAATTATGCTAATGCGTATTATGCTAATGCTGTTAAATTTCCTCATGTTAAATGCATCAGACAATTATTTAGTTAAGAAAATTTGTTAATAATTCATACATACCCTGTAGAGGGAAGAGGCCTGTTTGGTAGACAAAAAAAAAACTAACCCAGTAGTTAAATTAAACTGAAGAATGTTACGAGATTAACTGCATAAACTATTTGTTAAATTATCCTCAAAAACCAGTAATTAAAGTTATTAACATTACTGCCACGTAGCATCGTATGAACAAATCAATTTTTATTACAGATTTATAAAACTATATGAACTAAGGTCTATATAGGACATTGGGGCTTCTATACAGCTCTATATATATATACGTATAAAACGAAAGCCATGCCACTCAGAAAGGGGCATGATGCCCCATCAGCCAACCAGGACCGTCTAACCAGAGAATAAAAGATTGAGGAACGTTAAAAACTGAATAATAAACAAAAAATTTCTCCCGTCTTCATTATGCGATAAAACTTCACGCGCTGTGCACATCCGCTCCCACGGTACCAAATCAATCCCCCAACCCCCGTCAAAACACTTCTTCCCCCCTTCAATTAAATTACCCCAAATTACCCCCCAAAACCCCCAATCCCCACTCGATACCACATTAAAAATAAAAATATAAAAAAAATGGCGAGACGAGCGAAGACGAGCGAAGTGGTTGACCGATCTCTTTCTGCTTTTCGAATATTATTCATAACTTATAACCTTAACAAGGTCATTAATTGTTTTAAATTATTCTTACATACCCCGTCTCTCTCTCTCTCTCTCTATATATATATATATATAAAACACACGCAATAATTTCTAGTTATACAAAGACAGGAGCCTTTTCAACGAAATTTTATTCATCTTTTTATACAGAGAAGTGGATCTGTCCACACACACACACACACACACAATCTTATTTTTTTAACCCCTTCCCCCACAAACAGAACATCCTTTGCATAATGACCTCCCCCCTCCCCCCCCAAAAAAGGGGATTTCTTTTTTATTAATAACAATGTGATTCACAAGATCTGGTTTTTTTTTTTAATAAATTGATTTGGTATTTTACATTCAAATAATAAGAAATAAATGTAAACATTTTTCAGAAATGGTTCTCTTACATTTTATACTATTTTTTCTTTAATGCAAGAAGGAGGGGCCAAGGGCGAATGCCCGCACTCCCTCCTCATAAAGGAAAAAGAGAGCCAAAATCAAGGTCCAGGGTTTTTGAAATGCCTGGACAATCGGTGTTTGAAAGATTGGGGGGTCATAGACAGGGGGAGAGATGGATTGAAGAAGATTGTTCCAAAGCTGACCGGTTGATATACTGCATGCATGTGAATATAATTAATTATTAATATATTAGTGGTGGACCGGATGTCAGTTTTTCAACATCTGCGGATGCAGATATTTAGTTAATCTATCAATATAATATAGAATTATGAATATATGACATAATTGTTCAAATTTCGTGATATTTCTATTATGGGAGGCAATGCATAAGAATTAAAATTAATATTAATGTTTTCATTATGATAAAAATAATAACTTTCTCAAGAGTTTCAGCCACAGAAAATTCAATGAAACAAGTTTCATTCAATTTTCAATTGCTAATTTTAGAAACTGTGCAAATTTTGCAATGTGTTTGCTATAGAAAATTAGCATTTTTTATTTTTGCTAAAGAATTTACTATTTTTTGTATTTATTTACAATAATCTTGTTCGAAACACGATAGACTGCTTGATCTTATACGAACAATTTCATTCTGAAAAATTACTGTGTTGCTGTGAAAAAAAAAAAAATCAGTGGAGTACGCACAGCGGCACAGGCAGTGTTTGTTGATTTAATGGTATTTACATTTTGAGGTTTATACACTTGTTTGTTCATTAATAATTAATACTTTACATGAAATGTGCATGACTGGGCCTTATAAGCTACTTTATGAGCTAATTTAATTGTAAATTGCATAATTTATCAGAGGTAATATCCGCATAACATCCGCAGTCAGAAGTGCGGATGCGGATGTTAAAAATGATGCTGATATCCGGTCCACTAATATATATATATATATATATATATATATATATATATAGAGAGAGAGAGAGAGAGAGAGAGAGTTCTTGGAACGACGGAGAAGTATTTTCGGTTCGATTCTGGGAAAACAGGAAAAATAATTAAGTTATGTAAAATTGTGTGTGTGTGTGTGTGTGTGTGTGTGTGTGTGTGTGTGTGTGTGTGTGTTGGAAGAAATGTGAGTATGAAATTCATTTTATATATATATATATATACACACACACACACACACACACAGTTTTTATCAATCTGAGATAACAAAATTATATTAAAGAGAAGTATCAAAGTTTTTGAACACTCTGTACTAATATATTTTACAACTCAACATATCTTCCATTCTCAGCAATATAACTTTGAACCCTGTTTTACAGACAAAAACATATTATAAATTTCAGCTGTTAAAGTTTATTGCCTCTACTTTACGTTAACATTTCACACTTAAACACACCTTTTATATTTTGCTATTAAAAAAATTCGACTCCAATTTGCTAAGAATGAAGCACATTTTCCATTTTTTTTGGCTGCGAGATTTGGGGAACTGTGTTCGTTCCAATTCGCTCCTTCAGTTCCGCTAAATGTTGAGGCTTTATGGTGTAAATGAAGAACTATACATGGCCCCACCCCCTTCCCCAGTTAAAAGAAGAATTCTAAAGGGGGTTAGATCGTGAAAGTATGGTAAAATAAATTATCTAACATCTAAATCGCAGTGAAAGAAAACTGCTCCTTGTTTGAAACCACCGCAAGATTTAAGGTCGTGAGTTCGAGAAGAAGTTCTGCAGCATCGCGAGGCAGCGCTCTCCATGTACGGTCACTTCCTTAAAACTTAAAAAACAAAAGGTTAATGACCCGTGATTTTCGTGAAGCACACCACACAGTGACCTTAAGAGTCTCTCTGACGACGCAAAAGGTCACTTCCCCCAAATGCGACAATTGTAGCGCTTAACTGCCATTCGGATTTTCATTTGAATTAAAATCGGACAAGATGGAGCTCCCTTTCACGATGTTTTGAGTATTAGAAAATTTCTGAATTCTGTAAAGAACATTGTTTACGCCACGAAGCCTCAACTGAAACGACAGTACGCCAAGTCAAGCGCACACGCACGCACAAACCAACGAATCGAAAATGTTTTCAATCCGTGCAAAATTGGGTCGAACGTTTTGTAATACAAGATGGAGGGCCTATGTTCAAATGTAAAAATGTTAATGCAGAGTGTGCCAAAAACTTTGACAAATGAGATTTATAATACCATTTACCATTTTGTTCGATCTGAAATAGGTAAAAAGTTACTAAGCTTTGTAACAACCCTGTATAATATGAAAAAGATAAGACACAAAAACTGTCACATAATGTAGAAAAACTTCCTGAAAGGCTGAGTGAGAGACACCTTGACACAAAGGGAATGAATGTTTTGTATGAAGATGTGTTCAAATTTCACCAAAGACCAGTTAAAATTTCCTTTAGAACTGTCACAAATGTAGAAGGATGGCTTTATTTTTGTTGACCATCAAGGTACTCCGAGACACGTTCAAAAAAGTCGTATCGGGAATTCTACGTGGCCAGGGAGGAGGTCAGAAGTTCTAGTTGTCTCTCCACCGAGAGGGAGTTTTGGGTATACGATTTGAGGCACAATTCTCCTGTAACGTATCTGTATATTCAACTGTAAACCACATACACACTTTTCAGACCACGGAAGGAGGCAGTTTTAAGGGATGATTATCATTTAGTAGGATTAAAACGTCCTTTGATTAATGTCGTATCCTACATAACTGCCCATACACACCACGACAATAAAATTACCGTGTTCAGCTTTAGGCTACAAATGTTTCCTCAAATGGTGAATTTATAATTATTCAAATTATCCATTCATCCTGGATTGATTAAAGAGAGACTCGTCCGACAACGGACAGACCTTCAAAATGACACGAGTCTGCGTATCATTCGCGCGGGCTGTGCCAATTTTAGTCTTATCTGCGTATCATTTGCGCGGGCTGTGCCAATTTTAGTCTTACAATTTGATCATAAACAAAGATTTTCTCAGACATATTCCCATCACAACTATATATGGGTCTATAGTTTATGCAAATGACGTTGAGATGTTCACTATGAGAAATTAACATAATTATTTCCAGTGTTCACGAGTCTTGCGCGTGGACTAGACCTCACTTAGCAACCAAAAGCTCTTATAGTTTGGTCTGTAACCGGTAACCACCAGTCTGGTCGCTACTTAATTTTACTTTTATGAAAATTATCACACTTTCCAACTCAAAATATAATGTTTTTGAATTGCTTTATTTTCAAGCCCAAGGCTTAATTCGAGCTATCTGCCTCTAATACACTTTGACCACTGTCTGGTTATCTAATCACGTGAACCCCTCCACACACACACACACACACATATATATATATATATTGTTCTGTTCTTATTATCCTTTAGCTTGACAACTGTTAATAATGACCTTGAAACGAAATTCGAACCATCGTGCAAGTGAAGACTCTTGGTCATACACTTACGTAATCAAAATTCTTTGTACGCACCATTTTAGTAAGCCCTACTCAGTGCCAACCTTTTTTGGCATTCACTGAATATATATGTATATTCCTAAATCGCCAAATTCCTCCTGCTTTTTTGTCGGTGGTCAGTGACGTTACAGTAACTCCTACGGGTGATGGCTTTTATTTTTTCAAATTTTTAATCACTTTTACACTGCCGTAAAGGTAGGAAGGGAAAGGAGAGGCCATCAAAAAGTTTAGAGAATCCGCCTTTTTACCGTTAATATAATGATTACTTTTATACATTTAATTAAAAAACTCTAAATCAAATTACTACTACTTTATGCTATCTCAGGATTTTACACACCCAAAAAACACCTACAACAAAGTGGTAGCTATTTTGCGTGTAGGAGGAAAGTGATCTAAAAGATAGCACCGAATAGGAGCGAACGTAACACACATATATATATATATATATATATATATATATATATATATATATAATTTTATCATATCTTTGTGTATACATATCGTATAAAAATAAAAGAATTTATTGCATGCATCCAAGGATTTAGACAAGGATACCAGTCTTTTATCAACACACACACAATATATATATATATATATACACACCTTACTTTACCTTAATGCGCAAATAGTAAATACGTCATCTATTTTTAAATATTTTGTTTATAATATAATGATTTAGGAATTGGGATTTGGGACACTGCAAACAAGTTGTTTACTAACCTATATTTGTGTAGTCTTGAACTATATAATGAAAAACAATTTTATATATTATATTTATTTATATATATATATATATATATATATATATATATATATATATAGAGAGAGAGAGAGAGAGAGAGAGAGAGAGAGAGAGAGAGATTCGAACGAAGGAAACATACCAAACAGAAAGGAATCAATTCCTATTCCAGCAAAGAACTGGAACACCTGTTCAAATATTTGATCCTAGTTGGCCGGGAGCCTGCAAGTGCACGGTAGGCTGAACAGAGAAGGCCAAATATGCTGTCCCAAGATTTTATTTTTTAATAAAGGAGAAAGTATGTGATGAGAGGAATATTTAACATCATTCACATACAGAGAGAGAAAGAGAGAGAGAGAGAGATTTTTATCACGTGATCACCAAGCGGAGATTGTATTTTTTGAATGAAGGCCTAATTATTTGAAAAAAAATTGTAATTATTAATTAGATATACAACTAACTATATAATATAAGTTTTTACTTACTTGGTCTTCTTTGAGTAAGGTGGCTACGCGTCCTGGCTGAAAAATTGAAAAATAATACATAAATATGTATAATTAGATATCCATATTGTATTAAATGTACAATGTTGAAATAGGAAATTTTGGTTACACAGAATTATCGATTGGCCTGGAGAGTTGCCAAGTAGTGTTTAAAAACAAATATATCGCCCACATTTGAGAATTATGAATGGGGCTGGATGGGTTTTCAATTAAAATATGCGATAAGTACAATTATAAAATAACTGTAAGGTAGATCACTAGTCTCTTACCTTTCCTGGTAGTCCCCTGTGAGTTGTATTTCCTTGCCAGAATCTTCTCACATAGTTTTTAACATAGCCTATAATGGACGACGCGGTTTTGAATCCTGGGTGCCAGCAAAGTGACCCGTAACCAAAGATCCATAGGCTTGTGGAGTTAGGATGTTCCATCGTAATTATAATCAATTATAATAAATACTTAAAACTTAAATACACAAATAAAATTAGTGAGTGGAACTGAATGAGCCAAGCGCAGACAGATGTTCGGTGAACCTTCAGTAATAATGTCACGGTAGGGAATTGGCACTCTTTATAACCAGATACAAATGTTTACTGTAATAAGTTTGTTTATTCATTTATGACGACTGACTCTTATTTCCTAAAGTGGAAGCTTTATAAAGTATTCTCAAGTACTAAATATCCCAGGAAGTCAAATCCGTTGTAGCAGTCTTCGATCACCAGCGACGATCAGCTGTAGAGAATATAAGTAGTTTCCAGATACCTACAAAACATTTAATTCGATAAAGTATATATAATTCCTTCATCAAAATATTGTTCACTTTAATTAGTATAAATAAATTTTAAATATACTATTTTAACTTATTATATATAATGATTAATTTCTACAAAAAGACGCTTAAGTAGGCTATAAGTAATAGTTTTAATTCCCGTTTGGAAACCGTTTCATATTTTTTCAGTGTTTCTGACCTTGTGACGTCATGAACACGTGTTAAAAGCGTCCAATAGAAAATGATAGTTATATTAGAAATCAATTTTAATTGGCTGAAAAAATACTAGAGGAAATAACAGTTACTGAATCGTCTGATGCAATGTGAACAGAAATTTCATTGAATATGTTTTTTTTTTTTTTTTTAAGTTCAAGAAGAACCGATTCGCCTCTATTTAAAAGGGCATATCTCAGCGGAAAAACAAAGAAAAAGGGAGAGGAAAGACAGAGGAAAAAGAAAGGGTGGAGGGGACAGTCGAAGTGGAAAAAGACCAAGGATGACAAGGACTGCAGGGTCGAGCCCCATCATCCTTGGGTGCTAGGGCCGGGAGGGCGCACGTGAAACCTCCAGGAACAAGCACGTACAAACGAGCACAAAGAGCACTCAAGAGCACGAGCTTAGAACCCCCTTGCGGGGCATTGAATATGTAAGTATGTATGTAAGTATATAGTATATACACATATACAGACCTTTCCTTATGCGCTCAAAAATAAAATTAGCAACTGTTTTAGTTTAGCAAATGAAGAAGTTAATGTATAACAATTTTGTTTGTTATATATATATATATATATATATATATATATATATATTTTGCATATATATCTTGCCCCTGGTCAAAAATAAGTATTTCTCGAAACTACTAGAAAAACTCTTGTTACTCCGATTAAATGATTTCCTATGGACATCTCCTAATCAGTTTGGCTTTAAAAGGTCCCACTCAGGTTCACCCTATCATATGCCTTACTTATATCTAGGAAACAGCTATAAATAGTTGAATTACTGTCAATGTATTTAGATATTGTTTCTTTAAGTACATAGATACACAGGTCAGTTGAGTGACTCAACTGACCTGTGTATCTATGTACTTAAAGAAACAATATCTAAATACATTGACAGTAATTCAACCATTTATAGCTGTTTCCTTGATATAAGTAAGGCATATGATAGGGTGAACCACAATATTTTATTTGAAAAACTAGAAGACAGGAAGGTTCCCATGTACATATTAAATTTATTGAAATTTTGGTATTCCCACCAATCTTTTACTGTTAGGTGGGGCAATGTACTATCGAGTGTTTTGGCTCCTCTTGCGGGGTGAGACAAGGCTCCTTGCTCTCCCCTATGCTGTTTAATGTGTATATTGACGGATTAATTGCTTCACTTAATGCGGCAACAGTAGGATGTTGTATAGATAACACAAGGATAAATAACTTAGTTTATGCCGATGATATGGTGTTAATAAGTCCCTCTGTTAAAGGTCTGGATCGGCTACTAAATATCTGCGAAGTGTATTCGCAGAAACATGATATTCTTTTTAATGTTACAAAAACTAAGGTTATGCAATTTCATCCTAAAAGCTGTAATCAGCCAGCTGATATAAGGTTTAAAATGAATGGTGAAGTAATTGAGGAAGTACAAGAGTTTAAGTATTTGGGTCAAACTACAGTATTACCAGCTCCTTGAGTGATGACTCGGATATAAGAAAACAATCTCGAAGCCTGTGTGCTAAAGCGAATATGACCATAAGGAACTTTCGTTTCTGTACAAGTGAAGCTAAAGACACACTCTTTCGTACTTTCTGCAGTAATATATACGGTCAGCAACTCTGGGTGAATTATAAAAAAGGTTCTGGCAGAACCCTAAATTTGCTGTACAACAGGTCTTTTAGACTCTTACATAAATTACCCCCGAGATGCTCAGCTTCGCAAATGTTTGCTACCCGCAATGTTCCGAGCTTCCCGGAGGTAACAAGACGTGCTCAACACAGTCTAATGCAAATAATTAAAAAATCAACCAACCCGATCATCCAAGCTATCCATGAGTCCTGCCATTTATCCTCTAAGCTATGGACTTCTTGGTACGAAAACGTCTGTCTGTAGCTCCACTTAACTTCGACAGTGCAGTATTATTTCTAATCAATTGTATATATTTTTATCCTTAGTGTATGAACTGTCATTGTATTAATAATATTTGTCATATGGACTATAGTCTGCCAATAAACCTTTTCATTTTCATTTTCATTTTCATTTTCATATATATATATATAAAGCAAAAGGTTTAGGGGTTGTAATGACTAATGATGCGAAATTTGAAACACAAAATAAGATAACAGTAAACAGAGAATAACTGAGCAGATACTGAGAACCTTTAAACGAATGGATAGGACTATAATGATTCTTCTACTGAAAACACTGATCATACCCAAACTGGAATACTGCTCGGTCCTAAAATGCCCCTATAAAAAAGAAGACATTAGACAACTAGAAGGGATTCAGAGAAGCTTCACAGCCAAGATTAATGGGTGCAAAGAACTAAATTACTGGGAAAGGTTACGCGAATTAAACCTATATTCACTGGAAAGGAGAAGAGAGAATACACCATTATTTACACTTGGAAAATAATGGAGAAACTAGTCCCTAATCTTACTCTGAACCCTGTAACTCCCCAAACAACGGTGGAAAGTAGAAAAGGAAGACTGTGTCGTGTTCCCAAATTAAAGGCTTAACCCTGAAAGAAAATAGTTTTGTTGTGAGAGGACCAAGACTGTTTAATCAGCTGCCCAAAGAACTAAAGAACACGAGTGGTGTTGCGGTGGCTGGCTATGTGAGGTAGAGAGTACAAGAAACCAACTCTCTACTTCACCAGGCCAATTGAGAAGAGGGACGACAACCTTGACCTTCGTGAAATGAGGAATCATCGCACGAACATTTGAAAGGTGTATATATATATATATATATATATGACTTGATCCTCTGGATCCAGAGATTCTATCTTTAGTTTTAAATCGATAATTAATTAGTTTTAAATTGATAATTATTTAGTTTCGTAAAAATTGGTCGTTGCCAATTTACCGGCAGTTTTTACATAAATTTCTTATGTTCTTGTGGTTCGGAACCCACGTAAAATTGTAGGTCCCCTCCGCCACCACGGAGGACATACACAATACACGATTACGAACACAGTTAGGTAGACCAGCCATGATGGATCCTAGGGTCTTTGTTGGTCTGAAACATTATAACATTATAACATTATAATATATATATATATATATATATATAATATATATATATATATATATATATATATATATATATCACTGTTTCTAACTTATTCTAACTACTAGCCACTAATGGCTCGAGGAGGCTCATAATAGTAATAAGTGATATTAGTAATCTGAGCAGTATGGACGAAATTTTCTTAAAAAACAAAACAAAACCCGCTTAATATTTACATAATATTTATTGTATCATGTACGTAACAATGTCTTCCTGATTTAATGTATACGTAACATTATTACGTAACTTATTTTTCAATACAATAAAAGACTTTTGCTTGCTTTGAACAAATATAAAATGTCGTTTCCTGATTTGATGCGTTTAGTTCCTTACTGAATAAAATGTTCAAATAAGTACTACGGTATGCAATTTTTTTTTTTTTTTTATAATTCTGAGGGTACCTTTAGTTTTTTAATTTTAATAAATATTCAAGGTACGTGGGTATATTGGGAGGTCGTTTGTGCGTGCGGCCATGATGGAAAGAGGTATGATTTTTATATTTTAAAAATTAATTTAGGAAGGAGGAATTTTATTTTTATTCATGGTATGTTAGCAGTGGCTTACCCAGGGGGCGTTTCCTGGTTGCCTAAATTCCTGGTTTCTTAAATTAATTAATTAATTATTATTATTATTATTATTATTATTATCATTATTATCATCCAGGTTTCCTTCTTTAGGCAAAATTCTATCGATAAACCCAGCCCCTATAACTACACAAATAAGTGTTTTCGAAAACCATGGACGTCACAAAGGTTCAATTATGGAAAAACCCCCCTTCTAAAATCCTGGGCACGCCCCGGGTTAGATTAGTTTAGGTTAGGTCAGTTCGGATGATTACACTGACCAACAAAATGAAACTTTTTTTTCTCATCACAAACATGATCACACTTTTCTTAATGCATGTTTCGCGCTGATTCCGAATCTGGTTTTATTTTATTTCTAGCACGTATAGTTATATAGATACACTGGTTTTGATATTTTTAAGTTTTTGATATTGCTATAAGAAAATTTATGGATGTATAGATCACACTTAGGAATGCTAAACAACAAATACATCATATACTTTATTCAATGTACTTATAAATAAAGAATATACAGTATACATTATTTTATTAAAAGCGCTGTGAGTGTGATTTCCTTTTGTAAATTTGGCCTGGATTGTCACGATACAGCATCCAACAATGGTCCGCCATCATGCTTTCATTCCAATATCCTTGGTAGCGCTTCTCCATCATCTGAATATCTAGATGGAAGCGCTCTCCTTGCTCGTCACTCACTGCACCAAGGTTTTCAGGAAAGAAATCTAAGTGGGAATGCAGGAAGTGAATTTTTAACGACATTCGACACTCCATTTCTTTGAAGGCATCAAGGAGGTTCTTGACTCCATCCTTATACGCAGGTGACTTGTTGCTTCCAAGAAAGTTTTCACATATCCATTTGAATGCCAGCCAAGCCTTCAATTCCAGCGGACTTAGGACTTTTTCAAATTCAGTGTCATTCAAAACCTCCCTTATTTGTGACCCAACAAAAATTCCTTCCTTCAATTTTGCTGCAGTAACCTTCGGAAATTTCCTTGAAAGGTATTGGAACCCTTCAGAATTGACTTTATCCATTGCTTTAACAAAATTCTTCATTAAACCAAGTTTAATGTGAAGAGGTGGCAGATAGATCTTTTGGGGATCCACTAAAGGGACAGACTGGACATTGCTTATCCCTGGAACATATGTATACCTAAGTGGCCAGTCACTTTTGGTGTAATGTTCTATAGTGGCGCGACTGTCCCACAGGCAAAGGAAACAACAAAATTTTGTGAATCCTGACTGCATACCCATAATCATTCCTATAACTTTTAGATCTCCACAAACATTCCATTGATGACTGTCGTATTTGATTGCCTTAAGTAGTATATCCATATTGTCATATGTCTCTTTTAGATGGACGGAATGAGCAATGGGGATGGATGGCATTATATTACCATTATGCAAAAGAACTGCTTTCAGGGGTCATTCTTACATTGTCGAGGCATGTTGACTGACCTGAGCGAACTATAAATTCAAAAAAAATGTACACCAACTTGACACAACAAGTTCTTGGACTGGACTGATCTTTTGACACACAAAGCACGGCGTTGTTGCCTGAATCACAATGCTGCTAGACGTAAAAGCTCACACCTGAAATACATAAGATGTATAATTAAGATAATTGAAATCAATAAGATGAATAAACTAAAAAAACACAATAAAATAAACACAATCAAATGTTGAAATATTAGTATTTTGCCTATTTAAAATGGTTAAATCTGTGTAGTTATATATATGCCTTCATCTTGAAAACTATACGTGCTAGAAAAAATCTGAATGCAGTTTTAGAATCAGCGTGAAAAATGCTATCCAGCCACCACAAATTTTACTCTGATGAAAAATCTTTGTTGACCAGTGTTATTTAATAAGGAATTAAAAATTAATTGGCAACCCCTTAGTTATAAGGATCTCCCACGTTGGAAACAGCTCCTCCCAAGCCTGTATTTGAGTCAGCCCCATGTGAGTAGGGGTAATTGTAGTGACATCATTATATCACGCAGGGGCGCCCTCAGCCTCTAAAAAATTGGACGCACGATTTTTTTTAGGTTGAGATTCTGGGGGACACAACGCAATAAATAAGTAAAATAACTAGGCCATGTGTGCTCCTATTCCACAAGTTTTCTAAAACAGTGGTCTCCAAAGTGGGGTGCGCCTGCCGATCTAGAGGGTGCGCGAAGAAAATTTGATGATTCTGATTTATCATTGTTTTTTCGTAGAAAGTTTTTGAATTTCAAGAAGATGACCGAGAAAGAAAATACTCGCTAACACACAGTCATTCCTAGCAATTTGCGAGATAGTAGTATCCGCGATATCGCTTACTTCCGATTAAAATTTAGCAAACTAAATGTAAAAATGCTGAAAATGTAAAAATGGAACATCTTCCGATCACTGCCCAAGAACAGTTGATTGACATCAGGGAAGATACAAGTTTACGAACCGAATTTCAACAGAAAACTGTGCACAATTGGTGGATTGGATTAAAAAATGAGTACCCAGCTTTAGTAAGCGCAGCGAACGATGCACTCCTTCCATTTGGATCTACATATCTGTATGAGGTGTCTTTTTCTGCTATGATAGGTATTAAAACCAAAAATCGAAATAAACTGAACTTGGAACCGGACCTTCGAATCGCTGTATCACAAAGTGTCAAACCAAGATGTTCAGAAATGATGAAGCACAGTCAGCCACATTGCTCTCATTAAATTATATTGGTAAGTATATCTTCACCCTATCGTATTCCTGTTGTATACTATTAACTTACTAGTAAATAATGAAAGTATATATATATATATATATAAAATCTTCATGTTCATTAGGGGTGCGTGTTATTTATTTTTGCTGATTAAAGGGTGCGTGATCAAAAAAGTTTGGAGGCCACTGTTCTAAAAAATTAAAATTTGGTCTCTATCTTTTCCAGAAATTAAAATATGGTGGACGCAGTGGGTCAGTGCGTCCACCTGTGGGCGCCCCTGATGTCACGAATATAGTGAATGAAAACACTATAACTTAATTCCGACGACAAAATGCTTCCGATTCGTGTGTCACGTTGCCATTTCGTTGTATGAAGGATGAAGTGTCATTTGAAAGGATGCCATTTTATGGGATCAACGTCATGCAAATAAAATTAATTTAAATCATATCCCTTTCGACTCCGGAAACACACACACACACACGCGCGCACCTCTACGCACGCACGGGCTACGTTTTGGTCGATGTCGCAATACCACTTCCTGTCGATCAACGAAAGTATTAAGCGACAATGGGCATGGAGAATAGTTAGATTTGAGACCGTCCAGATTATATACCAACCCATGGTTCCCACGTAAAATCGTAGGTCCCCTTTGTCATATGGCTTTTTAAGATATTGCGAAGAAAGTTAAACAAACCCATCAAACAACAGTCTACTCATTCACAAATAATAATAATAATAATAATAATAATAATTAATAATAATAATTGCATTATTTTGTACTATTTTATGGGATTTCTATCCTCCCAATAGAGCTTATTATGAATAATATAATTAGGAAAATCACATTGATTTAAATTCCTTTACGTGTGTCTATCAAATCGTCTGTTAGTCTATCTCGGAAACTTGTTTAATTAGGTATGACATTTGTAAAAATATTTTTCAAAAAAATTCCGAGACAGTTTAGAATCGTCAGTAATTGTGTTCCTTTCACTGGAGACAATCAAAAGGTTTATTTATGGTGAGTAACTCCACAACGAAATCGACAATTATTATTATTATTATATATATATATATATTGTAAAGCCTTGAGCACAGTATTAGAATGCATTGTTCCGGCGGGAAGTAACTGAAGCATTATAATACTGTAGTCTGATTATATTTGACAAGCTTCAGTGATTTCAAGTTTCAGAATTTTAATTAACTTAACAAATTATAGCCTTTGGTGTGTGTATATATATATATATATATATATATATATATATATAGTTCTATTCGGTTCAACGAGTATAGCTGATTGATGAACTCCGTTATGTAATTACTAATGGTTGCTCTCAGATGTTTATTAGTGCTTTTTAAACTAAGGATTATATACATATATATAATATACAGGGTGTCCCATAAGTCCAGCATCACAGGAGAAATTCATATTTTTATATTTCTACCAACCATAATTCATATTTTTCTCTTTCTACAGGCCATAATGTCTGTGGGCAAGGAAGAACGAATCCAGATAATTCTACTCATAGGAAATCGGAGTCAAAGAGAGGCCGCTGCTGAATTTATCAGACTGCATCCAGACCGCGAGCCAATAACACAGAGTTGTGTTAGCAGACTTGTTGCAAAGTTTAAAGAAACAGGATCCATAGAAGATAAACCACGCAGTGGACCTTCAAGGAGGTCCACTGACGATGATACAGCGACTGCTATCCTGGCTCATTTTAAAAGAAGTCCCAATAAGTCTCTTCGGCGATTGTCCGCCGAGACAGGAGTGTCGAAAAGTAGCACCCATCGCATTCTTCAGGCTCACAAATGGCATCCATATAAACTTCAGATCCTACAGAAATTAAACGAAGATGATCCCGACCGGCGGATGGAATTTTGTGAATGGGCTACGGAACAATACATATTGAGCACGTTCTGTAAATAAGAGCTTTTGTTTTGCCTTTTTTTATTATTTTTCCTATGATGCCGGACGTATGGGACACCCCGTATATATATATAATAGTGGCGTGCGGTGGGTACGTCTACAGGTTAAACGGTATTGCGTGCGAGCACACGCACTATATGTACAATTTGTACATATTATATAATTATTATAGTAGCTAATGATAAACTTTATAACTGGCTAGTGGGTATGTACTGTAGACTATGCTGAAACGTACGGTACTGTTTTTAATATCTTTAATAAAATTTTTATTAGGGTAGGCGGCGCTTACCTAGCTTACCCTGAATGCACGCCACTGATATATATATATATATATATATATATATATATATATATATAATATGAATAAAACCACGAAGGAAAGGAAACACAAAATGGTGCTCAAGCGCTTTCGTCTAATGACATCCTCAGGAACACTGAAGTACATAAAAGGTTACAGCCTATATATAGGTTACAGAAAAAAAAAAAAAAAAAATAAAAAAAAAAAATAAATAACACATACACACACACACATATATATATATATATACATACATACATATCTATATATACAAATACATACATACATACATACATATATATATGCAATAAACAGAGAAGTAAAAATTAAAAATTAAAAATTAAAACCTTAAAGGATTACCAGTGAGGCGTACAGATTTGTAAGGAAAAATATCGATTTTTAGCACAAGATCAAATGGATTATAAAAATACAAATTTATACTGGAACTCTGCCCGGGTTTTAACACACTGCTGCCTATGGTCAGGTTTCGATATATATAAAAAAAATAAAATGCAAATTAAAAGTTAATAAAGTAGCAGACAAGTTTACCAAAGATTTAATGTTTTACCCTTCTTATCTAAATCTGTTTTAAAGGAATTCAAAATAACAGGATCGAGTTGAAAAGACCTTTGCTTATGTTGAAGTTATTTGAAAGTTGGATAATGGCAGACTCAAGAATATTTCTATTAACAATGTTGCTTGAATGGAATAAACTGAAGCATTATTCCAATCAATACAGTGGGCTAACTCTGACAAATGGACAAAAAGGGCACTGGACAACTGTCCTGTTCTAACGGAATATTGATGCTGTTTTATACGTGTGTGCAAATCCTTTCCTGTCTGACCTATGTAAAAGGAATCACATTGTTTACAGCCAATTTTATAGATAATGCCTGAATTATTGGTAGGGCTATTTTTATAATCCATTTGATCTTGTGCTAAAAATCGATATTTTTCCTTACAAATCTGTACGCCTCACTGGTAATCCTTTAAGGTTTTAATTTTTAATTTTTAATTTTTACTTCTCTGTTTATTGCATATATATATGTATGTATGTATGTATTTGTATATATAGATATGTATGTATGTATATATATATATATATGTACTTCAGTGTTCCTGAGGATGTCATTAGACGAAAGCGCTTGAGCACCATTTTGTGTTTCCTTTCCTTCGTGGTTTTATTCATCATAAATATTTTTCACGTGTTACTTTCGTGAAATAATTTTCATATATATATATATATAATATATATATAATATATATATATATATATTAGTGATGTAGGTCACATCCGCATCCGCGGAACATCCGCACATTTTCTCGCACCCGCATCCGCACGTTGGACTGCGGATGTCGTGCGGATGTGGACCGTTGAGATAAAATGTCATTAATAAGCGGAAATTATCAAATTCTACTATATTAATAGAACTAGTTCATTGTGCGCAAAAGTGATGCAAGCGACAAGACGAGAGGCTGTTCTTGTATGAAGTTACTCTCTTGCAACCTACTTAGATCCACGTTACAAAGCTAAGTTATTTCACCTAGTACATTAGAACGAGTTAAATCATCACTTGGCAAAACAGTTGAAGAGCTTCAATCTCTTGAATCTGTCGCTTCGCCACCCACCAAAGAATAAAAGTTTCAGTGACAGAACCAACACCTTCAACAAGCAAATCTATCACAGAACCTGTCTCTCAGTTTCTTGAGTCAAGCAGCAATGACGAGACCTACGCGATGTCAAAAGATGTAGTAAAAATGATCGAGAGCTATCACCAAGAAAAACGCCTGGCTGCATGTGACAATCCTATTAGTTGGTGGAAAAATACGCAGAATATCTATCCATACTTGAGTAAACTTGCAAGGAAACATTTAGCCTGTCCTCCAACAAACGTACCAAGCGAGAGATTATTTAGCAGTGCTGGATTATATATGATGAAAAGAGAAACAGACTGGCAGCAGAAAAGGCAGAAAGTTAATGTTCCTTAAGCATAACCTTCCTATAATTAAGTTTGAACATTAAACGATGAACATCTTAGTTTACTTTTTTTAATTACTCATTTATAATATGCCTAATAAAACTTTAAACTTAATATAAATAGTTATCAAGCTAATTAAAGATCTCTTTCTATAAGGGTGGAGGAGGTTGGGGAAAGAGGTCGGTGGGGTGCATTTGAGTTGGGTTCACGTCCCGCATCCTGGTAACACAATTATGGTTTCTAATTGTGGCTGAAACTCAACAAAATATAACGAATTTATTTGCAGACGAATTCACTAATTGATTTCTATATTAGTTAGATGCTTGATATTATTTTATATGTTCAGAGAAAAGTACAGCAATTATTGTACAATTAATCAATTATACTACATTATAGCTACAGCTCTCTCTATATAATAACTTATTATATGCGTTAAACACAACAAATCTCGAATATATCCTAAAAAATAACGAAAATGTAGACATCCGCATCCGCATCCGCGGATGTTGAAATCAAACATCCTCATCCGCATCCGCATCCGCGGATGTGAAAAAAATGACATTCGCTACATCACTAATATATATATATATATATATATATATATATATATACATATATACACATATATACACACACATCTGTGTGTGTGTGTGTGTGTTTGGTTTTGTGATCTCATAACGATAAAAAACATCCGATCCACTTCTGAAAACGTAGATAAGCTGATAAGGGTAGATAACCCTGTATTAAGATGTCTATCGGGTATCCTGCCCTATTTCCCCTGTGCCATATCTTACCTGTCATATCTTCTCCCCTTCATAAGTGCCAAGTGCCATCCCAAGACCATTCAAAAGTCATTTTTGGCAGTAAAACCTCGTATAAAGACTTAGAGGTGTGCCATTAAGAATGAATTTAAAATCAAGCAATCCGATATTTATGAACTAACCTGCAGTTGACATATCTGGTTTCACTTTTTGTTTATTTAATTTGTTCTGAAGTAGAATTCGGTTGTATTTTGAGTCACAGAACACAACACACACCTACATTATATATATATATATATATATATATATATATATATTGTTCCGCAGTAGAAATCTTATATATATATATATATATATATAACCTTAGTTAGTTATAGTAAACCTCAGTGTTTGCTTTCGCTCGAATTGTTCATTCTGACGAAGGTCAAGTTTGTTGACCCGCCTTAGACCTACACCTTAATATGGAATGTGAACCACGACCCACCAAGGAAGTCAGAAAATACAAATCCTTGTCTGGACTTGATCAGCAGCCCAGCGTGTTAGCCATTAGGCTACCCAGGTGTTCGTTTATCTACCAACTATTATTTTTATGTATAGAAGGATAAAGAGCTGGGTGAGCTGAGCGCCGTCTGTTCTCGCCTATATATATATATATATATATATATATATATAGTTATATACTCCTTCATGGGAGAAGATTTACAGAAATTCTCTCTCTCTCTCTCTCTCTCTCTCCCAAATCCCACCTGTTTTCTTTCATCTTAAGATGCCTCTTAAACTAGAGACAGTTCTCATGATTTGGAAAGATTAATCTTCCTATTTATTTTAAAAGTTAAAACTCCTTTAGTAATCCATTTCACTCACTATATATATATATATATATATAAAACTTATCTCAAAATAAAAATGTATATATAAAAAATATATAAACTTAAATATTTAAATGAAAAATTAATTATAAATAGTTACCCATAATAACCAACGAAAGAAAACCGTAATTTGCAAATATTGAGTTACTAATTATTATTTTCTTAATTTAAATAACAAAGTATACTCTCTCTCTCTCTCTCTCTCTCTCTCTCTATATATATATAATATATATATATACAATAATAGTGTAATAATGTATTATTATTATATAAATAAAGACTTAGATTTTACTTAATTTAAGCTCACAGATACAATATTACTAACTACTAATAATAATAATATTATAAAAATCACTTAATAATTATTTAGAATAAATAAATAAATTACAAAATTATTTACTAACTGAATTCCAAGAATTAGCAATATTACTTAAGTCCAAATACATTTATCCAAATCAAACTAAAATTGGCAATGATTATTTTACGTTACTCGACATTCGGCAGAATAATTACACAGGTTTTAATATACAAATTGGTATTATTTATCACTTTCGTAATGATAAATAAGAGTCATAAAATATTACTAAATGTTAAATATTCTAGTTTTTGTTTGGGTATTCATTCTGTTTTTGGTGATATTTTAATAAAATGCCAAAAAAAGGCAAAATCCAACCATTACTAATTAGTGATTTTTATGTTTTCTCGAACAATTTTGGTTTGTAGGCGAACTTTTTTTTTTTACAAAACTGTACATCAAATGGCAGTTCACTACACTGCATTTTCACATAATTAAAAAGTACGTGTAAAGTTTATTTATTAGTGGGAACAGTATATAACGTTAAATCATTTAAATTGCGCACTTAATAATAATGGTTAAACCTAACTAGCATTTTGTATTTCCACGCTCATAACTGCGCAAAATAAGTCTGACCTAACAGTATGAGGTAGTTATAAAATGTAGCAAAATACTCTTAAATTAGCTCATGAGTAGGAGGAAATGAGTTACAAACTAAAATTGTTAAAAAAAAAGTAAGTGAACCCATCCATTGCCATCAATTTGTAAGGCTGTGTCTGAAGAATATGTTTTGTACCTACGGATGACAAACTTTTTGCGCATCTGGCAACGCTATCCTTCCATTCGAAAAACGTTTACGAATGTATAATTAATTACACACAGAAACATTAGTGCGCTCAGTTGTGAAAAGGAAGCCGCGCGAAAGTAAGTAAACCATTTATGCATCATCATAAATTTGTTGAACGAAGGTGCTTTGCTCACATCATCCACGCACTACCGCACTACAAATCTCTTTTGACCTCGACTAGCACTTCGCGGACGGCTCACCTGAACGCTATAACTTTTTTGAGAAGAAACTACCCCACACGAACTTTACATTAAAAGATAAAGAACGCCGTCGGAAATAATGTGATGTAAACATTTGTGGCCCAAATGTTGTTCAGCTGAGTAAGGCGTTTGTCCGCGTGATGCTGGGCAGAGCTTATTCATCGAAAGTTCTAGGCTCCGCCCAGCGTCACGCCGCTTGTTGGCAACACGCATAAACAAAATTTCGGCTACTTTACAATTTGTGTTGTTTGTGATAAAATATAATAAGTAATTTTGTTCATCTAGTCAGACCAAAACCTAGGTCAAAATGCGGAACAAGAGAAGCTATTGGTATTATGAGAATGATGGGAGAGAGTGCTGGAACATGATCAGGAAATGTTTGCTTGTTTTATTGACTTTGAAAAAGCTTTTGACAGAGTTCGATGGAGGAAACTAGTGGAAATATTGAAGAATATTAACGTTGACTGGAGGGACCGTAGGCTGATAAAAAAATCTATATTTTGGCCAGCTGTGAACGTTAGAGTTGCGGGAGGAGAATCGGAGCCTGGATTGGTTGGGAGAGGAGTCAGGTAAGGATGCTCCCTGTCCCCCATGTTAGTTAACATCTCTGCGGAAGCAATGATAATAGAAGCACTCTCAGATCTGGAAGAGGGAATTAGAGTGGGAGGTAAATTGGTCAAATCTGTAAAGTTTGCGGATGACAAGGCATTTGTTTGTAGTACTGAGGAAGGACTGCAAAGAATGGTCAATAGCTTGACAACAACGGCGGAAGAATTCGGAATGAGAATTAATGAGACCAAGACAAAGGTAATGAAAATTGCAAGAAGGAAAGGAGCACAAAAGAATCTAACGATAGGATCGGACCTTAGAAGAAGCTGAGCAGTTTAAATATCTGGGAAGTTTATTAACCAACAATGGAGACTGAAATAAGGAAGTAAGATCTAGAATTGGTATAGGTAAGGTAGCTTTTGAGAGACAGAAAAGGCTACTTACAGGTAAACTCAACTTGAAGCTGAAGAAAAGGTTAGTAAAAAGCTTGATATGGAGTGTGGTACTGTATGGAGCAGAAACATGGACACAGGACACTGAAAAGAAACTCCTGGAAAGTTTTGAAATGTGGATTTGGAGAAGAATGCTAAAGATAAGCTGGAGGGAACACGAAAGTAATGAGGAAGTACTGCAACAGGTGAGGGAGGAAAGAAGACTCATTAAGGTGATAAGAGAAAAACAGAAGAAATGGATCGGACACGTATTGAGAGAAGGATTGTTGAAGGAGGTGATAGAGGGTAGATATGAAGGTAGAAGGCCGAGGGGAAGGAAAAGGAAAGCAATGCTGGATGATTTGAAGGCAGACAGAAGTTACCATGAGATGAAATGGATACCTCAGGATAGAACACTTTGGCGGGACACATGAGTTGGACCTGCCTGATAGGCAGAACACGATGTATGGATGGATGGAGTCAGACCACGCTTGTACAAAATTTTATACTCTTTTGTGAAATCGAGGAAGAGCAAGTTAGCCCATAAATTTACAAAAAATACCACAGCCATAAAAATTTTGAGTTTCACATCCATGTTTGTGAAACCACTAAAAATGTAAGTGGTTCGTGAGCTTAATGTAAATGTTAAGTTCTCACTGGCTTAAAAACTTTTGTTCAGAGGGTAGAATGAGCACTAATTTTGTGCAAAATTTTAAACAAAGCAGCCTACAAAAATCATGGACTAGCCTGAAAAATACGTCCTGATAAAAAGGCAACTCTTTTTTGTGTGCATAATAATAACCTTAAAAAGGACAGGACAAGAATAACACTAAAAACAATTGTGGATAAGATTGTATGTAATGCAAGCTTAGTAAAACATGGTTTGGCTCATCTTTACGACTGAAAGGATATTGCCTTAGAAAGTTACGCCAAGCCGTTAGCGTACTCCAGACGTGCAATGAGCATTCAAAATCTCAAAAAAGGCGGGAAAATGCGATTGCAATGATGCGATAATGCGGAGGTGATGTACGATGATTCGGAAGTTATATATATATATAGAGCGGGTTAATGTGAAGAAGCGGATGTGCGACCATTCGGAGTGCGACGATTCGTGAGTTGTCTGATAAGGCTTCAGTACAGTAAGTAATTTAGAGGTGAAAAGAGTACCAAAATTTTGGAGTTGGACGAGTACGAGTACGATTACGAGTATAGTATTTTTTGAATGGTCGAGTACGAGTACAGTATACCTTTTTAGTGCTTGAGTACGAGCACGAGTACGGTTTTTAGTGTTTGAGTACGAGTACGCGCGTAAGAGTGTGGTTTCAAATTTTAACTGGTGCTTGGCTGCTCGCATGAGCAAAGCTTATTAGACCATATGAACCCATTGCATTGAAAAGGGAAAAAATGTATTTATTGTTACATATATATCGCAGTATACTGTAAATATTTTCTTTACCTACCTATTGAATACCTATTCAGTACTTATTCAATAATAAAACATAAGACATGTTCTTCACTAAGGTTTTTCGCTACAAAAGTTGCCACTTAGTTATTAATAATATTATAAATGTAAAGTATTGCATAAAAATATAGTAAATAAATCTGAAGATATAAACCATTTTGAAAGTGATGTTGCAAACTGTTGCTTTCATGATACACTGTGAGGGAGTCTAGGACAGATCCTCATATTTGAAATTAGTTTGAGTACAAGTACGACTACAGCGATTTCAGATTATATCGAGTACGAGCATGAGTACGATTATACAGCAATTTAAGATTACTTCGAGTACGAGTACAACAAAAACCCGTACTCGAGTACAAGAATACTCTAGTACTAATGTACTCTTTCCACCTCTACTGTAGACTAGTTATATTTATTTATATCGCAAACACATTCCAGACAACTTCAGTTACTAGATCACTAACAAGAAGGTGATCTGTTGCTAAATGTGAACAATACCCAGAAGTTCTTCCTCGAAAGACCTTCATATTATACGGATTTAAGACCCTTCATTCCGATCCTATACTTGGTAGTAGCGTCTGACTTTGTCCTATAATTGAAAATTATACTCACTAACTTATTAAACCTCAACAGGTAGGGTGGGGTCAAAATGACCCACGTCGATTTTTTTCAAGCCGATATTATCATACCGTATCCAAATGCAAATAAATTTTTTTTGTTCTTTTCTTTGCATTTGCTACCATACGAACAAGATATTTTGATATAACTGAAAGTTCAAAGTCGTTTTATGTGGAATAAAACATATTTTTAAGTTTATTACACGAGGGTCATTCCTACCCACCCTACTACTTATGATACAAATATTTTATGCTACCTGTTGAGGGTTAATTTTTACCTAACTCAGCCATCTATACACCGAGGTTGCGGAGGAGGGGAATCCGAATCCCGTTGATGCTTCGATAATAATAATCCAGGAGTTAATGGAATGGGCCGCATTAGTATTCCTGAATGCTGTGTCGGATTCTGGTCCTCTCCACTGATTAATATCCCACTGAACGTTACTTCATATCTGATCTTATAACGAAAATTTAGTAATGGAATTGTCGGAAGACTATCATGAATGGTTCGTACATGAAGTATGAAAGATAATTATACAATAATTATACCTAAATTCTTGATAAAATGTATATAAACTTGGGTTAAATAAATTTATGTTCAGATATCCCGCAACTATCACCTAACTTCTTTTTTTTTTTTTAAATATGCCAGTAGACTCGTCAGCTGAAGTCACTGAAAGCCTATATGTAAACTAGTGGTGCACCGATTAATCGGTATCGGCACCTGGCATGCCGATATTAGGAAAATACCTTGCATTGCCGATTAATCGGCATGCGAGGTGCCTATACCGATTAATCGGTGCACCACTAATGTAAACCACATAAAAAGCAACTCATTTTGTGTTTGTGTTAAACCAATGCTCCCATAAAACTTAATTAAGGGAGAGTATTCACTCAAAATGGAAGTTTTACAAATTTATTAATAAAACTTTACTACCTACTCTAAAATTGGCTCTCATTACAATATGAATTAAAACCATGACGACAAAAGGAAAAGCTCGTATCCCGTGTGAACGTTCAAATAGAATAATTCACAGGAAAATTGGAACGTAAATTATTTAAAAACATTTCGAATCGTAAAAATTTTCCGTTACAAATAATTCCGTGATTAAACTTTATAAAATCATTCAGTACCCTCATGTATCTATCTGGTCGACGAGATATTCTGTCGATACTCTAATATATAATTTAACCCAGCTAGCGTTTCCCAAACTGTGGGGGCGTGCCCTTCTTGGTGAATGCGAGAGTTCTTGAAATGGAGTGGGATGGGGGTGTCAAGAGGAGATTCTTAAAGTAAAAATAGTTAAAATGTGGATAAAATACTTTGAACATTTTAATTTACTGTCACTAAACGTTCATTTTTAATGCTACCTCATATTGATCATGGTACCAATAAACTACACTCCATGGATGCCATTTGAAGTTCAAATAAGGTGACCGTGAAAGCTTCACTTCGGTTTTGAGGGGGGGGGGGGTGTTGTATGAAAACGTTTGAGAAATTTTCACCTGACCTAACCTGACCCAATTTATTCTAACCCAAAATAACTTATCGATTAACGTCGACACAATGACTTTAGCCCTACATTCTCTCGTTCCACAGCAGTAAAATGGAAAAGGTTCAAAGAAAAATCAAAAGTGTTGCAGGATTTCATTATAATGGTGACAATAAAGCATCAAATTTTCTTGTTAATGGTCCATTTATCTGAATGTATATTGGCACATGTATGTATATATATGTATGCGGGTGCGTGTATATATATATATAATATATATATGTGTGTGTGTGTGTGTGTGTATATGCATTGTTTTATATTATATATGTATGTATTGTTTTATATTATTTATTCTACTACGCTACTTATGCTTCGGAACACATTAACTGTCTCACTATCATATATATATATATAATATATATATATATATATATATATATATATCACAGAAGAATAAAGTTATATTATTATTATATTATATATTATTATTATTAATTATTTTAATTATTGAATTATTCAATAACTACATAAAGCACTTCGGAACACGAATGGTGTCGAGGTGGAGTTTTTGAAAGGAGGCTAGACACCTGACTTACGACAATTCCAGATGAGGCGGGTGTACTGGCTATGTGAAATGGAAAGCTCAAGAAATCAACTCGCTTCTTTACCAAGCCAACTCGAGAGGTGGGGCAACAAGCCAGAATTAATTAGTAAAAAGCAAATAAATAATCTATTTAAATCTGTTCATAAATAAACCAGCGTTTCCTAACAGGGTGTCGCACAATTTCATGAACATAACAAAACTAAGTAATTGAAACCTCAAAACTTAGTGAAGATACGAAAATTTTAATGAAACAAAGCATTTGAGATTTAATACGTACAGACGGAAACTGTACAGACTTTGAAGTTACGCGGAGGAAGCTGGCTGACCTCCTCCTCCCCGCCTCTTTTGTGATTTTTTTTTAGACCTATGCCCATTACGTCGACAAGACCAAACAACTGACACTCTAAAAAACTAACTTAATCTAACCTAACCCAGCGTAACCTAACCTAGCTTAACCTGACTTAGCTTAACCTAACTTAATCTAACCCAAAATAACGTTTGTTTGGTCTTGTCGATCAAATGTCGTTTGTCCGATTCTCTTAACTATCAATTTTTACTCGTTCTCATTTTTTTTTATCAGTCCTTCATTACAATAATTCTATTCGTTCTTCATTCCTTCATTGCAATCATTGTATTTATTCTTCATTCCTTCACTGCAATTATTGTATTTATTCTTCATTCCTTCATTTCAATTATTTCATAGCTTTATTTAATTTTTATCTTTTTATCCTTAATAAATAACTTTTGTATTTTCGGCGTCAGTGACCTTGTTGTCGCGGCGCCAGAGGAATTGCCCTTAATCATTCATTCATTGAAGTTGCGTAGTGTTGGCGGGATGAGAGGGGGGGGGGGGGGGGGGGCTGAGTGGATATTCGAAAGGTGCCGCGAAAGAAGAACAAATCGCCTTGGGGTGCTTTGAACCAGAAAAGGTTAAGAACTACTGAAATAAATGAATGTTGTTGCAAATATAACGCAAGAATTCAATGTTGATTCAATGTTGATTCAATGTTGACTCAATGTTGATAGGCTTCACGAAGACAAATTTAATAAAATTAATTCATTGCCATAAAAATTGCATTAACGTCATACTCTCGATGTGACATTTAATCATCGTTATTATGGGTTAGATTAAGTTAGGTGAGGTTAGCGTGAGTTAGGACTTAAGTTGTTAGTTGTTTAGTGTCGATAGAATGTCCCGTCGACCAAAACGTCCTGTCTCCCGACGAGACAAAACAATCGACGTTATTGTGGGTTAGATTAAATTAGGTTAGGTCGGTTTAAGCTAGGTTAGGTTAGGTTAAGTTACATTTTCAGAGTGTAAAGATGGACGAAACAACTTCGAGGTTTGATTTCTTTGTTTTGATGAAGTTATTTAACCTTTACAGTACCTTAAAAGGTCATATAACGGAGGGGACCTACAGCTTTACGTGGGATCCGAACTATCTAAGGGTCGCTACATAATCTGGACGCGGAAGACGGTCTCCCATCCAACTACCACCCAGACCCGATGTCATTTAACTTCGCTGGTCGATGAGAGGCGGTGTTATACGACATTGACCACGAAGTAATCCACTCATGGTTCATATTCCAATGTTGTAAATCAGGTTTATTAACTTAATTAAATTAATTAAGTGAGGACGAAACTCGGCAAGTCGTAGTTTCGGAGGATAATAAATAGCAAAATTCACCTCTCCCCGTAATTACCGATCTAAAGAATCTGCTCTCATCTCATCTCCTGCACTTCAAAAAAAACCTTGATAAGTGTAGGAATTAAAGAATCGCTGATGAAAAACAGTTTCTGATCCATTTTCAGATATTTTGGTGAAATCTCATTACGAAAGTCAAATTTTAATATTAATAATTTGTTTTTTCTCGACCAAACATTTTAACTTCTGAGATTCTCACCTACCTATTCACCCCTGAATCTTGTATGCCCCCAAGTATATAAAGTATACGAACGTTTGCAGATTTGATTCGGTCGTTCGAGGAAGTCCCTTCTTAGTTTGCCGTCTGCTTGAAATTAAATAATTGCAATATTCTTTTTTTTTCAACAACTTATCAATTGTTCTCATTCTGTGGATTTGGGCACTTCAGTCTGTGTAGGCAGAAGACCGCCGAAAGCCATGGCCGGGCCAATCATTCTCTATACAGAGTGAATCAAAAGTCCTGCCTCAAAAGTATTTATTGTATAGTTATTTTTGAGGCAGGACTTTTGGCTCACCCTGTATAGTTGAGTAATACTCAACTGAAGGTCATTAAATCGATGCTCGCATGCTCGCGTTCAAATGATATTCCAAAAGTTCGTCCGATTTTCATCATTAATAAATCTCTCTTTCATTCGCTAAAGGGTTTCAGTACCATCCTAACTCTTAACCTGCCGAAGGAACACCCCTTCTCAAACCACGTAACGATGACAAATCCATTGTAGTCTTCGTAGAATGCGTGGGAGCTAATACTGAAATTCTTTCAAGGTTTGTCCCGACGCGAGAATTCAAACCTTGTACCACCTGTACGCATCTTCAAAAAACACTCACCGCTCTAATTAAAGTTGAGCTAATTGGCTTTTCCTGAACTAATTGCTCTTCCCCTCTTAAAAGGATGCTTCCATCGTCCTCGCATGGAGGGCGAACGACTGTTGGTTCATAAAACTTAATAAAATTCGTATGATTTTGTTAGCGGAACAAAATTGAGCCGCAAAATGTCGACGCGCATAATGTCGATACTAAAAATTAGTTTAATTAAAGTTAGGGTAGGTTACATTATGCCCGGTTAGGTTACGCTAAGTTAGGTTAGGTAATTATACATATGCGTAATATTTTGTTTAAAATTTATATTACTTCGTGTTAAAACGAAAGTTTGCTCATATTTTTCATATATTTCATTGCAAAAAATTTTCAGATGTTTGAAACGTTTATGGTTTCCCCCAAAAAAATATTCAAGGATTTTTTTGACATTTATTTGATACTTCAAATATAAAATACTCCTATATTAACTGATTATTATCATTTATTCTTCATTGAATTTATCAGCTCATTCATCATATCTAATTTTATTTTATTATTAACTCCTCAGTTTACCTTTATTATGTTATGAACTCATCATATCACTCCTTCAGAACAATGACCCATTCTATTTTTTTAATACAGTCATTTTTTCCTCTCCCCCCCCCCTCGTTTCCTGAATGGATTTTGTGGGGTCTGCAATTTCTTTCTCTCTCTCTCTCTCTCTCTCTCTCTCTCTCCCCCCTTGCTTTTCTGTGCTAATTCTTCTCTCTTTGAGTGTCTGCGTCTGTGTGAAAGCTATGGGAGCCACTCGAGTCGAGTCGGTTGTAAAGCTGTTGTAGCCCCCTCTTCTCCTTAGAACTCCCGTATCTCTCTCTCTCTCTCTCTCTCTCTCTCTCACACTTCCTCCGGGTATAAACAACCTGAGGGAGAGGATCTGCCACTTGTCAGAATATGAAACGGAAGTTTAAAAGATAAAATACAAAGAAAGGAAAATTAAAAATTAATAAAAAATTTCAATTTCAATTATTAATTATTAATAATGACTATTATTATCAATTAGTAGTTAATTTATTTACGGATAAATTTTTAAGCAATACAGAACTCGGATATAATTAAAAATTTAATTTGAATTTACTGAATTTTTTTTTGCAATATAGTGTATATATATATATATATATATATATATATATATACTTTCAATGCTCGAGAAACACATACCCAATATCTTTAGTATAAGTGAGAGAAAAACTTCACTGTTTTACACAAAGTGCCGCTCCGCCCATAAACCCATTCAGGATACGAGCAGCTCGTAGCATCATTGCTACGTATATAGAGGATCAACATACTAACGAGGCTTCCGTACGTGGTTCATCACTACTGAAAACAACGTTTTCTACGTACATGATTCATCAGGTGCAAGATGCACCGCAAATTTGCATTTCCTCCTCGAGGTAACACGAATGCATCAGTTTCAATTACGGTGACTTTGATATAATAACATTGGGTTTGCTCTACATAAACTGGACCAACAACTAAAGAAATTTACGAGTTTTATTTTTTATAAGGAATTCGAACCCATTTGAAACACGAGTGAAATGATAATTCATCCAATCCAACTCAACCCAAGTAACCGCATTGTGATCACAAATCCAACCATCATAAGGTTTTTTTTTCAAACTCTCTCTCACTCCATAAACATTTTTTAAAACGTCACTCCAATTTTATTTACAACTATTTTAACTAACCTGTGGAAATTATTGTTTCATACTTTTCTATGTAGGCCTATATAGCTGGATTTATACATACAATAATACACTAACTCACGCGTACACCCAACTACACACATTCAACCACACGCATTCACTCACACGTTCATATACATACATTAAAACACACACACACACACACACACACATATATATATATATATATATATATATATATATATGGGAATGAACTCAGAATGGTTCCCTGTCCCAAAGCTGGATCCTACCTGCTTTGCAGATAGCTGGTGAGGGAAGCTATATTTTTGGGACCTCTTTGCGAGTGACCCATTGCCTACGTCGGGCTAGCATCATGAAAAAGAAAAAACTAGTGTTTGTCATTTCCCATTACTTATTCGGACTATAGTGGATTTAATTTTCCCAGAAGAGTTCTTTGTTCCATGCACGGTCTGTATATATATATATATATATATATATATACATATATACACAGGGTGTCCATAAAGTCGCGCATCGTAGGAAAATACATTTATTTTGTTTATTTATTTATGTTGTTTTATATGTTTGTTCGAAACGATTCCCACCAATCTCAAAACATGTTTGTAAACGAAAAAGCAGGTTTCTTTGACTGTTCCCCAACATATTTGGCCTGATGGAGACATAAATAAATAGACATTCATTGCTTATGTTCCTATGATGCGTGACTTTATGGACACCCTGTGTATATATCAAAGCTGGGCACTTGCGGTTTTTTTGCGGTACTGCGGTACTGCGGTACTACCGCACTACCAAACCGGTACCGCATAATGCAGTACCGCAAAGGATCGCTGAAAGTACAGGCTGTACTTTCAGCGATCCTTTGCGGTACTGCGTTATGCGGTACCGGTTTGGTAGTGCGGTAGTACCGCAGTACCGCAAAAAAAACCGCAAGTGCCCAGCTTTGGCTATATATATATAAATAATTTATTTATTTATTTATTGAGCACTCTCTTTCTGCTTAGGATTTTCCCATCTTTCTTGGAAATCCTTAAATATAGGATGCAGGATTCTTATTGCAGCCACAGTTGGAGGAGCCGTCAGCAAGTGACATTCTAAAATTCTCGAAATTCCTAGAAAAGTTTGAGTATGTATGTATATGAACTGCTGGGTTGTGACGTAATCATGAACAAATTTCCAGTTTAGTTATTTGTTTCGAATAGTGGGCAATCCTCTTCCAGACATTTCACCCAAATAAGTAAATAGTCTTAAAGATGGGACTGTTTATCTTCCTTCGCAGAGGACGGTCTCCCATCGAACTACTCTCCAGACTCAATGTCGCTTAACTTCGCTGATAGACGAGAAGCGGCGTTACGACACTAACGAAGCGGCGTTACGACACTGACCACCATGTAATTAAGTTGGATTAAGCTTATTCACTGCAGGAGTGTGCCCATGATTTTCACCTGGTCATAATTTGATAAGGGTGGGGTGGTGGGGGAGCTTCGTCGTGGCCACGTTGCAACGCCGCTTCCAGTTAGATTACCGGCGTTAGGTCTGGGGTAGTAGTAGGTGGATGTGTGATTGTCTTCTCTTCCGTGAACGGATGATGTAGCGACCCGTGGTCTCACGTAAAGCTGTGGGTCCCCTCCGTCACATGACCTATTCCGTTACGAAGGAGGTTAAACAGCTTCCAAAGATTCATTCCATAGTTTAGGGAATTTTCTTAAATTATCACAGTTTAATGTTTGGAGTTGTACAGGGTGTCCACAATGTCTTGTCACTCTAGTAAAATACAAATTGATTTTCGTTTTCCTTTCAGACCCACTTGAAATGTATGACAGCAACAACTATACGATTGAACAACGCGTATTGGCTAGTACTTGGGTCCATGAGCGACCACGTAATGGCAAAACCATTGAAAATATTCTTGCAGATTTCCAGGACTGATTCAATCGTCCTGGAAGTCTCCACGAATATTTTCAATGGTTTTGTCATTACGTGGTTGCTCATGGACCCAGGTACTAGCCAATATGCGTTGTTCAATTGCATAGTTGTTGCTGTCACAAATTTCAAATGGGTCTGAAAAAAAACGAAAATCAGTTTGTATTTTACTGGGGTGACAAGACATAGCGGACACCCTGTACATTGAGGGAGGGCTGTCCAACTTAAAACCATTTGGGGGGGTTGTGGGTTGTATTTTAGCATCCCTCTCGTTAGCCACATTGTATATAATAAGAGTCTTTGGTACAGTGCTCTATAACTTTGTTCAAGTACTTAAATGGCTATAATGTTCGCTCAGCTGTGATTAGAGGCCAGACGTACGATGTGTAACAAGTGGAACTGTTCCTTTACGACATGAGTTCTGCGAAGAAGAGATTTCAGGCGTGAAAAAGGGTTGTGAAATGCATGACACAAACACAAATTGTGCGTTCAAAGTCACAGTTTGAATAGTGTAGTATCACTTACCAATAATAGCATGACAAAGGAAAGGTGGTTTCCAAACGACAAACACACACACACACACACACACACACACACACACGCAAATAAATTACAGTGTGTGTATATATATATATATATATATATATATATATATATATGGAATAACACGCTTGAACTCACGTGATTTTTGTATAAAACGAAAATGCCCATATGAAGATTCGAACCTGGGACCTCGTGAGTAAGGGTCGTGAGTTGGTCATAACCCTACGACAGGATTGAAATCAACACAACTTGTCGTACATTTAAACGGCCGAGGAAACACAACGCTTTAATGTTCAGAAGCGTTTATGATATTAACCCCCCCCCCCCCCCCCCCCCCCCCCCCCCCCCCCCCCCCCCCCCCCCCCCCCCCCCCCCCCCCCCCCCCCCCCCCCCCCCCCCCCCCCCCCCCCCCCCCCCCCCCCCCCCCCGCACTCAAGATAAGGCAGCTAACACGCATGAGCACGATGTATATATATAATATATATATATATATATATATATACAGTATATCAGGTTAATAAACCTATTAGTAGCATATTGAATAATTTATAATGCGTATGAATTTATTAATTATATATATATACACACAGGAGCGAATCGAGGGGGGGGGGGAGGGTTCTGGATTTTCGAACCCCCGCCTCCCTTTTGGTTGCGTATAAAATTTTCTTATTTTGTAAATAAATGATGATATACGAATAAGTTGTTATGAAGACATATATTAAGTTTATAAAAAACTCTTTTGTATTTACTTTTAATGTCGAAACATGTCGAAAACTGTTTCATCCACCCACACCCACATATATATATATATATATATAATATATATATATATATATATATATATATATACTGTATATATATCATCGTCAAGCCAGTTTACCTGGAGGTATCCCCATACATAACTCAATGTCAAACTTTTTTTCAAAATAGCCAACCACAGCCAAAACATTGCTGAAAATTTTAACTATGTTTTGGATAAACAGGTATAGTAGCCTTGATGAGCCTTGGTAGCCCTTAGTTATCCCTGAAATATGTTATGTTATTACATGTTCAATATATATATATATATATATATATATGGAATTGAACTCAGAATGGTCCCCTGAGATCTTTTATGTTACACACAAACCGTGTATGGAACAAGTAACTCTTCTGGGAAAATTAAATCCACTACAGTTCGAATCCCATCATGAAACGAACATGTTGAGTGCTTTAAAAAGTGGACGCTCAATTCTGCCACCTGAGGTTTAAGTTTTGGTTTTTGGCTGAAAATACAGTAGTTACCCCTTTTTCTTTGATGTATTCAATCCGACGTGAATACGGCGAGTTTCTTGCGTATAATGATTGAGGTTCTGAATATAGTAGGCTAGGTGTAGCTGTAAACACTAGATCCTGTCCCAAAGCTGGATCCTATCCGCTTGGCAGATAGCTGGTGAGGGAAGCTATGTTTTGGGGCCTCTTTGCGAGTGACCCGTTGCCCACGTCGGGCTAACATCATGAAAAAGAAAAACTATAGTACTTGTCATTTACCATTACTTATTCGAATTATAGTGGATTTAATTTTCCCAGAAGAGTTCCTTGTTCCATGCACGGTCTGTGTGTGACATATATATATATATATATTTTGAATATTACCATGGGTGCCCCCTTACCAAATAACTGGGTCCGCCCCTATTATATATACAACTCTAAATTCAATATTTAATTGATAATTATTCGAACTGGAGCCTCAGACGATCGCTCACGTGACGTCATACTCTCTTTCATTACTAAAATCTCAACCATCAACTATTTCTTGTATCACGGAAACATGAATAATCCTGAAATCAGACGATTTACGCAATAATCTTTACAATTTTTAATCTTGTTCATTTCTGTGAATTTTGTTTTACGAGCGGTGTGTTTTTCTGCAACCATCAGAAATTATTGCTTTTGTAATTTATGCCTTTTTCTTATTTTATTTTAAACGTAAACTAAATGTTTAAACCTTATTTGATCTTTGTCATGTGGTGATAAGTTTAATTTATATATAAATTATAGAGGCTCAATTTGATTGAATAGCAGTAGGCTACGTAAAAGATTTGGGGACTTAGGCTGTATAAGGTAAGGCCCAACGTTTCAATAATATTCTTAGGCCTTTAAGCTAAGGTCTGTTGTGCAAGGTGTGAAGGAAAGTTACAGTAAGTGTTTGATATGATCCTATTATATGCCTGAAATTACTGTTATCGAATGCAGGGCCGGATTAAGGGTTTCGTAGGCCAAGGCTGGACTGCGTGGCTTCAACAAATCTTTCCAATATATCGGTATTGGAAAAAGTACTCGACAAATATAGATGCTTTATTAAATGAGATTACCTATTTTTCATTTGTAATTGAGTATAATATAGATAATTTTAAGAGATTAAATACGATAGGCCTACATAAAAAAATATATTTGGATAATATGAGTTTCATCGCACTCAGAATATCAAAAGCAAATATAATTATAAAATATTAAAGCATAATTTTCTCATCATTTTCATATAAGTCACTATGCTCGCAGATGCGTCCTTACCAAATTATGTAGATTTGAATATTATAACATTTTTGCGACATTTTCTTCCCGCCCTTCCAATATTTGCTTGGTGACGTCATAAGAACATATATATGAGTTAGGCTTTTTAGGTTACTAGTTCCACTTCTGTTACTTTTTCATAGATGTTGGTCGCGATTACATGTGAAGGGTGCGAATATTATTTTGAGGATTTAATATACGAAGTGCATTCTAATGACTCCCGAGCAATAGAAATATTTACAAAACACAATATTTTACCATCGACCCTAAGTGCGAATTGTGCGGAACGAGTGCTCGTTAGAAGAATCTTGCCATAGATTTCAGTGTAACTCGTATTCGAAAATTGCGAAAACTAAAAGACGCCGGCCTTGTGGATTTAGCGTGTCTCGGGTTAGGTAAGGTTAGGTTAGGTAATGTTAATTAATACCAAAATACATTTTTCTAGTAATATTTGATGTGTTTTGCTTAGATTTTTGCCTCCATTTCCCTTGAAAATGAGCCAAACTTCAAAGTACTATAATTTTGTTGGATTTCATTTCCGAGGGAAATGGAGGTCAGATTTGAACAAATCACATCAAATACTACTAGAAAAGTGTATTTTGGTGTGTAAGCGACCTTGAGTCTGGGTAGTAGTTGGATGGGAGACTGTCCTCCGCGCCCAGATTATGTAGCGACCCGTGGTTCGATCCCACGTAAAGCTGTAGGTCCCCTCCGTCATATGACCTTAGATGTTGCGAAGGAGGTTAAACAACCCCAATTAAAAAAAAATATATATATATATATTGCACACAGTAAAGTAAATTGTAAAGCAAACAAATGTAAAGTAAATTGCACGCAGTAAACCGAGCAAAAAGCCGGACATTGAAAACATCTAACGGTTTAATTAACCTAAGTGACCTTATCTTTCTGGCTTTCTTTTGGGAGAACATCTTAATAATCTGTGAAAAATCCAAACTGCGAGCCAAGTCACTTTCAATCGAGATGAGTGCTAGTGTAGATAAGCGAGATTGTTCCAGGGTTAATCGCTAACAATTCTTGACTCTGTAGAGTCGAAAATGATCTCTCTCCTTCGGAATTAGTACCCAACAAGCATAAATAAATACGTAGAGCGATGTAGAGGTTTGGGAAAGTCGCGGTCATCGTGTGCTGCAAAAGAAATTGTAGCACCTGGTCTGCCGATTTGAGGGACACCTCAGAAATATTGTATTTGGAGAAAGCAATGACTTCGTCACCGAGATCTAGGCATCTAGCTCTATATCACTCCCTAGGTCTACTCTACAGTCTACACAAATAAAGTAGGAAACAACTAAACAAACACCTCTACTTCAAGGTCACATGACAACTGCTAGAAAATCTGCTAGTGTTGTTGAAAAAAAAATTTTTTTTTTCGTAGGCCACACTTTTTCGTAGGCCAAGGCTTTCAGCCTTTAAGCTTTCGGGTTAACCCGGCACTGATCGAATGCAGGGTTTTTTAAATGTGCAGTTCTAAAAAAAATTGTGCAGTTTTGTAGGCAAATATGTGCAGTTCAAAGATGTATTTTGTATGCTTTACTAAATCACAAATAGAGCAGTTATCATAAATTAAAGTTAAATCAGCTCTTTCCAGTTGATATGTAGAATATTATTCCAGCAATAACGTATCATATAGTTGTCGCCGTGCATCCTCACAGACATATTGTCACCTGCTGTAAAGTTTAATTCAAGGTATGTTAGCCCATAAAGTACTTATAAACTAAAGAATAAAAGTTTAAAACGATCACCTGAAGATCAGGGCCCCCAGCCTTCTTTAGTTAGCCTTATAAGGCTAACCAACGAAAATATCACGACCTAACCTAACCAGTTGTCAAGGGCGTACAGTTGACCTAATGACTGGTTAGGTTGTCGTGATATTTTCGTTAGTTAACCTTATAAGGCTAACTAAAGAAGGCTTGGGGCCCTGATCTTCAGGTGATCCGTTTAAAATTTATGTTCACAAATTTTTGTTATTGAAAACACATGTAAGTGAGTAGGATTGATGAGTAAATAGCATTGATGAGTGAGTAGGATACTGGATAGTGCAGGATAAGTTATTTTTCATCTATCTGTGGCCTGTAAAATGTGCATTTCTAAAAAGTCCTTAAAAAACCCCTGATCGAATGTTTTTATATTAAATTAATCGCTCGAATGGATCTCTAAAAACCTATGAATGTTATCGTAGATGTAGGTAGGCCTAGTTCCTGTCTTATCAGGCTTTCATTTAGGGTAGGCTATATAGCCATGCGCAAAGACTATGCCTATGTAGGTTCAGCTGAGATTGCAGAATCTGAAAAATTCTCGCGCAACGTTCCGGTTTTTGGAAAAATTCTGTCTTATCAAATTGTGAAACTCTTCCACAGTATGAAAAATTCTCGCTCATAATATTTAAAAGTCTCGCGCTAATGCGTTTTGGAAAAAGATTCTCGTCTTAATTTCAGTTAAAACTTCAATTTTAGTTCAAACTTTCGAACGACGTGTTAAAATTCTCCCTCGATGCTTCCGAAAATTCGAGCAGGTTTGCAGTTTGGGGTTCAGCTTGACCTAATTAACAGTGTTTTTTTCTTTTGTATTTTTGGAATTCAGATATTCCAAAAACCCTCCTAAGGATTAATGGTACTATCCTGTTATCTACCCACTAAATTTGCTATAGCCCTTCACGATTGGTTAGGTTAAGTCGTGATACTTTCGTTAAAACTAATGAAAATATCACGAATTAACCTAACCAACTGTCAAGGGCGTACACTACAGTTAACCTAACCGGGCATTCAATGAACCTAACCGGGCATTCAATTAACCTAACTGGGCATTCAATAATTTTCCGGTAGGTTTCGATTAATTTTAAGAAACTTTTACCTAATAATTATTATATCCTGTTATATGCGCTATAGAATATTGGCACTATGGCAAATATCACGGGCTCTCGCTTCCGACCATTTCTGCGCAGCCCTGTATATATGTTACCGACAAACTCCGATTGCCTGAATGTTAGGCAAAGTCCGAAATAACACTTTACTTTGGACCTTGACTAATCCTATGCAGGCATTCCTCAGATTGCCTGTTAAGATTTAGACAAAGTGCGAAATAAAAGAATATTTCGTTCTTTGCCAAATATCGACGGTGAATCCGCGGAATGCCTAGGCAATCTGCGGTTTACCGTCTCGTCGGAGTTTGCCGGTAATGTATACGCGGGTTTAAACTTTAAAGTGAGATATCTCTCTGCGTAGCCCGTGTTTTTGGCTCGACTCGTAACTGGGCGCTCGCGCAGTTAACGGGTTAATTATGTGTTGTCACTTAACCTTATAAAAAAATTAGAAGTCATCTTCTCTTCATTTGCCATCGTAATATAGGCTTCAAACACTCGTAAACCCAAGTGGTTTTGCAGTATCATCAACTATATATGTATATTAAGGGCCCTGTGAATCACAATTTTTTTTCGAATCGAATCTTGAATCAAATCGTCCCAAACACTTCAAATCGAATGGAATCAACTGTACACATATAGACTAGTGTTTCTACACATAATTAGTAATAAGCATAAAGTCTTCTTGAGAACAAAGGACAAAGTAAATCCTTCTAAAAAAAATGTATTAAGTATTTGATCATGAGGAGGAACAATGGTATTAAAGTATGAAAAAAGTGTTATTGCGCGAGAGATTGGTCTCAGTATATAGATTGAATTATAATCTAAGTAAAAAGAAGTGTGTTTATTTACGAAAGTGTTCTTCAAAATATCATCACTCATGTTGTTTACCGGACTTAATGGAGATTCGAAAATATCGAATCGGAACCCAAACTAACGAATCAAATCGAATCGAATCTCGAAGCTTCACAGGGCCCTAATATATATTATATATATATATATATATATATATATATATATATATACACAGGGTGGGCCGTAAGTTTCCATACATAGGAAAAATAAACATTTTTTTATGGACAACCATTTTTATTTATATAATATGCTCTACATGGTTGCCATTGTTTTGAAAACACATTTCAATACGTGTTCCCCACTGTTGATGAACACGCATTAGCACAGTTGACGTTATGCTTGTAATGGCGTTGGTGATACGTTCCTTTAGATGATTTATGTCTCGTATCTTTTCCTGATACACCATGGCCTTCAAGTGCCCCCAAAGATAGAAATCAAGGGGGGTGAGATCTGGGGATCTGGGAGGCCACTCCACAGGACCACGCCGACCAATCCAAGCATCCGGAAACTGCTGCTGATCCAAATACCGACGCACGTGAAGACCATAATGAGGTGGAGCTCCATCTTGCTGGAAGTAAACTGGGAAGTTACCTTCTTCGTTTAGCAGGGATGGGAAAATCTCTTCTTGCAACATGTTAAGATACCTTTCGGCATTAAGATTTCCACTGACAAAAATTGGTCCAATAATTCTGTCACCCCATATCCCGCCCACACCATCACTTTACCGGCACCTTGCATCTTCGTCGGACTCAGCCAGTTAGGGTTAGCATTACTCCAATAACGTATGTTTTGCCGATTAACCTCTCCATTGACGTAAAAATTTGCTTCATCAGTAAACAAGATCTTACGTCAAACGCATATTCTTAGGGTATCTGAAACATAAAAACAAACGTTTAATTTTTCCTATGTATGGAAACTTACGGCCCACCCTGTATATATATATACAGGGTGGGGCACGGGAACCAAGTGTTTTTGGAATAATCAGGAAAATGATATTTATTTTTGTAAAGAAAATATATTGGTAGAACAACATTCGTAAGAACATAGCATTTCATGTCATAATAATCATGTACCGAAAATTATATCTGGCATATGATGTCCTTGGCCGTCGACGCATTGTTGAAGGCGTTTACGAAAATTGGCCTCCACTCTTCCCAGCAGGTCTCTGTTGATTTGGATGATTTGTTGACGGATCGCTTCCTTCAATGCATCTAATGTACGGGGCTTGTCCTCGTAGACACGTGACTTGAGGTACCCCCATAGAAAGAAGTCACATGTGGACAAGTCAGGGGACCGAGGGGGCCATGCAATGTCACCAAATCTCGAAATGAGATGGTTGGGAAACAGGGGGCGAAGAACAGCCATTGACGCTCTGGCGGTGTGTGGCGTGGCCCCATCTTGCTGAAACCACAAATGTCGACGAGCAATACGCCTTCTTCGTAACTCAGGGATGAAAAAGGTGTTCACCATCTCAATGTAACGCCCAGATGTTATGGTAACGGTAACCCCATTTTGTTCGAAGAAATAGGGACCGATGACGCCAAACTTTCCCACCGCGCACCAAACTGTAACCTTAGGGCTATGCAGCGGTTTTTCATGGAGTTGTCGCGGATTTTCAGCAGCCCAATACCGACAGTTTTGATTGTTGACGGCCCCATTAAGGTGGAAATGGGCTTCATCACTCATTACCACCATCATGTTTTCATTCTGCTCATAAAGTGCAAGCATTTCCTGTGCAAAATTCAGTCGTTGGGGGCAATCGTTTACATTCAATTCCTGCACCATGGGTGCAGGAATTCCTGTATGGGTGAAAATGTAATTCTTCATGCAAAATCCGTCTAACAGTACGATTGCTGATTCCGAGTGCAGCTGAATGTCTCCGAGCAGAGCGGCCTGGGCTTTGCAACATCGCTTGTCTGACCCTTTCAACGTTCTCTGGAGTACGCACAGTGCGTTGCGGCCCCTTCGGTTTTGTTTTCATTATTGAGCCTCCTGTTCGAAGATTGTCAACCCAACGTAAGATTGTGTCACGAGCGGGAACAGAGTCATTTCGATGAATGTTGAATCTGCGGCGAAACGCACGCTGAACTGCTGTCACTGACTCGCCACTCCTAACAAAATGATCATACGCGAACATGCGGTGTTCTAACGTCCACTGCTCCATGATGGCACCTGAAAGATAAAGGTGAGTGTTAGTTAAAGTTAAATGCTATGAACCCAGGAATGGAATGCTACCTACCGCACGCCCCTCCCATTCCTAATGGCCGATTACTAGCTATTCAAAAAACACTTGATTCCCGTGCCCCACCCTGTATATATATACACACAAAAATGGACAGGAAATTCAGAAATTCAAAGAAATTCTAAAGCAAAGGATTTAGAAGTTGCAATGACTGATGATGCGAAATTTGAAACACAAAATAAGATAACAGTAAACAGAGCAAAGAGAATAACTGAGCAGATACTGAGAACCTTTAAGCGAAGGGATAGGAATATAATGATTCCTCTACTGAAAACACTGATCATACCCAAATTGGAATACTGCTCGGGCTTAGACACCTCGAAGGGGATTCAGAGAAGCTTCACAGCCAAGATCAATGGATGCAAAGAACTAAATTACTGGGAAAGTTTACGCGAATTAAACCTATATTTAGTGGAAAAGAGAAGAGAGGGATACACCATTATTTACACTCGGAAAATAATGGAGAAACTAGCCCCTAATCTTACTCTGAATCCTATAACTCCCCAAACAACGATGGAAAGTAGAAAAGGAAGACTGTGTCGTGTTCCCAAATTAAAGGCTAGACAGGGAACATCCTTAACCCTGAAAGAAAATAGTTTTGTTGTGAGACGACCAAAACTGTTTAATCAGCTGCCCAAAGAACTAAGGCACACGAGTGGTGTTGTGGTGTTGTGTTAATTCACTAATATATTTCCCATACCCCAACCTCTATAGAACAGCTACCCGACCAGGTGGGTAGCCTACAAGGAGACCATCTTGTTTATCTCTGGTGGCCTCCCCTATCCCATGAAAGTTACTGGACAGGCTATTCAGGTCCTTTAAGTCCTGTTTCTGTAGCCATGTTTCCTGCAGACAGAGAATATTAGCATCCTCTAACAGCTTATCAATTATGATCCGCCTGTGTTTGCTGTTATTGCCTAAGCTTAGGCCTCTACAGTTATAAGAGATTACCTTGAATGTTGCAATTAGGAAGATGCAGGAGTTCTGCCAGCCATCTCTACATGTTGAATTCCACTTATACCAGGCACATCAGTTACAGCATTAGACCCAGCTGGATTTTCCTCCACAGTACGACGCATAATGTCTCCATAATTACCCTCTCCAGCACTTGCAAGAGGGGCTGCAGGTGTTTTTCTTCCCTTCTTCTCATAGAACCGCCGTACATATACCCATTCCGGCCATACTGCTGGATCCATAAATACCCCTGGCTCATCACAGACTGCTGTAACTTGAAAGGAACTGTACGTAGTCCATCTGGAATCAATTTTCCTACATGTAACCTGAAGGTTCACTTTATCTTCCAGAAATGCCTGCAGTCCTCGGCCGTAAGATCAGGTTGACATCTCGAGACGAAAATGTTTGCGGTCTTCGTTGGTACAGCCATCATACGATCTCTTTTGGCAGCCCCTATGATACCCCGCCGTTCTCTGTCAGCCTTTGCCACAGGCCGACTCCCTCTAGCCGGTGCATGAGTGGGACCAGACCCCTTTGAGGGACCAACACCATTAGCTACTGCAGTGGTTGCAGTTCTCAGAGGGGTCGCTCGCTTCCGGCCCCTCCTTACCACCATTGTCCAAGATGCCACCTCATCATGACTCCCGACTGCATTCCCAGCATTCCGATTCACCAAGGCCCCTTGAGGGGTACCCTGTGTGAGATGGTATTGAGCTGGCGATGTAGCAGTGTCTGGATTTAGGGATCCAGAATAAGACTGAGAGGCAGAAGGCTCTGCACTCATGGATTCAGGATGAGGCTGAGAGGCAGAGGGCTTTGTACTCATGGATCGAGGATGAAGCTGAGTAGCAGCCAAATAACAAATATTTGTTTCAACTGGATCATTACAATTTCAGAGACTGTAGGTCTTGATAAATTTTACTTTATTGAAGGAAAAATTTGCCACAATATTAGTTCCCATACATGTTTATTTTAGTTTAGAGTAGATTTAATTCATTTTTCAGTTCTTTGTTCACACAATATGTCCATTGCCACTGTAATAGAAAAGTAATACACTATTGTCTATTACTTTGCCTTCTATTACTATTACTGCCAAAAAATTATGATCCATTACTATTACTTGAAAAATCATGTAATAGTCTATTACTATTGCTATTACCTATTACTATTACCCCATGTCTGCCCTGTACATGTAATTTGTGCAGTTCGTGTTATGGGATAAAACATGGCAGCGTATATTGGCTAGATTATTATTTTGGACATGGGTAGCATAGAAAGGCCCTAGTGGCTTTGAGTTATCTTTGAGTCTTATGTTATTATAATTACATACAAAAGTTTAGGCATCCATACTAAATTCTTTCGTCGAAATATTTTCAAAATTTCTGTCACTTTCAAATTTTGTACAATTTTAATTCTTTTCTGGCGGGTTTTACTTTTGTCGCTTAGCCACTTCTTTCTAGGAGGGTCTCACTTATAAATCTAGTTGATATACTTTTAGCGTTTCACTTATGAAAACCGATTTTCTAATCTTTTATCAAACCAACGATGGGTTTTGCGAGAGAGCTTTCGGGAGACCTGAAGCGGAAGAATGTTGATGTAAGCAAGACTACTTTGAAGCATCTCAGCCTTCCTTTCATCACGATGCGGAAGCTCATTAAGAAATGGAAACAGTTTGGCATTGTTGCATCCTCTCCAAGATTAGGGACGCCACCAAAAGTCTTCCTTAGAGCCGCGAAAAAGATTGTCCGAGATGTCACCGAGATCTCCAACTTACTGCCAAGGACCTTCAGTCACTATTTGAAGCGCAGATCTCGATGGGTCAGAGAACACTTCACAAGAATTATCGACACGAGAGGGTTGCAACGAAGAAGCCATTTCTGCGTTATCATCACAAAACTGCACACTTCAAGTATACCAAGTAACGCTTCGATAATTATTCTCAAGTGCCATGGAAGAAGATTCTTTGGTCTATTAGTAGTATAGCCGCAAAAAGGTAGAGTGCAGGAATGCTGCAATGTTGCAAGAGGTAATGATCAAATGTTGCAAAAGGGGTGTGGGTATACAACAACTCGATGTTGCAAAGGGGGGCGGGGTATGCAACAACGCAATGTTGCAAAAGGGGTGGGGGCATGCAACAACTCAATGTTGCAAAGGGGGTGGGGGGATGATGCAGATGCAACAAGGGGTCATGAAACTTGGAGGCGGCGTTATCCCCAAAGAGAGGAGAAGGAGAGAAAGGAGGAGAGGTGTTCACCTGGCAGGAGCCAAGTGCATAATAAGACTTCAGCCGAGTAGGCGTTGCCTTATAGACTCCTAATCAGCCAGTTGGCTTAGAAGGCGTAAATGGCTTGTTCAGGTTGAGTTGCCAGATACAACTTTTTATTTTAATCGTTCAGGTATACATTATTAGGGCAAGTTGCCAGATACCATTTTAATTGTTCAGGTATACATTATTAAGTGTCAGATTGTACCATTTATTTAATTAATTCTTAAAAGTTGGCTTAGAATTCCGCTAGTAGGTTTAGAAGGCGTAACCAGCCATTTAATATAATTGTTTACAACCAAAAGAATTAAATAAAACAACATTACATCATTCTGTTTATTATAAATATATAGAAAATAAATATACATTTGAATGATCAATTAAAAATAATAATAGTTTAAGAAATATGAAAGAGGAATATGCATATAATCAAAAAATATATCCGTCAATATATCAGTACAAGAGAAATATATATATATATATATATATATATATATATATATATATATATATATATATATACAATTATGGAGATATATAGAAATAAATATACATTGGAGTGATCAAAAAACAAAACTAAGTAATATAATCATCACCATAGCAGAAATATATACACACAACTAAATAAATAAATACATACACTTTATCTTCTACCGCGCAACATAAGAAATCATATAATCATCAATATAGCAGAAATATATATACTATATATATATATATATATATATATATATACACAAATATGTTAAATATATAAATACATTTCACTTTTTTTTCAAAATACTAAACTCGCACTTAATCGAGTCTACAATTACATCATTATTGCTCTGCATTACGCAGTATACGCGGTTTAATAATATTTCACCGCTTAAAGTATAGGGAAACCTGTACTCGATATGAAGGGCTTTCATATCGTTCAGTACTATTTTTGTTCCCACTTTACAACCGGTTGGTAAGTCATCTTTAAATACGTCTAGAATACAATCAAAAGCACGCACAAAGAGTTCATCGTTAGCTACATTATTAAACACAAGTTTATAAACACGCCTTTCCAATCGAGGGTTTATTTCTACCGACCCGAGCTTTTCAATCGTGAACTCATCTTCACTCAACATAGCGGCAATTGAAATAATCTTCTAAGTCGTTACGACAACTGCTCGTTATATAAAGAAATAGTTCTTCAGGGTGAACGGTGTAGGTGAGCTCAGCCTTGTACCGATCAATTGCTTTGTACCAAAGTTCATGATATTTCAAAGAGTCTAAACTTTTTAAATAAACGTCCAGCTCTAGACCATTCTCACCTTGTTCAGCCCTACACTCGGTAAACCCGTCGAGCAGAGCGGTGTATGCGTATTCAAGTACTGTATCAAAATAAAGCATATCCGTAACACGCGACTTAAGACTTTATAATTATTTCCTTTTAAACAAAAGTTTTGTTATAAAACTGTTGTTTGGAACAAGATTGTTATCAGAAAAGGACAAATGGCGTCCTTTCCGAACTCAAGAAAGGACAAGGACAAAAATCTACAAAAAAGGACTGTCCTTTTCAAAAAAGGACGGTTGGCAACCCTAGTCGTAGGGTATGAGTAATCGACATGGTGTAACATGACATAATACCGCTTGTCACAACACCCATCCACAAGACTCATTATCCATATCTGCTGCTTCTCTTCTGCACGCGTTGTTTCTTTTACTTCACGGTATATGTGAGACTTTATAAAGTTTAGCTCTACAGCATACTTCAGCAAATCGTCTGTGCAACGAAAGCCTGCAACGGTCTCACCAGAACATCCGTAGAGTATTTGTACATCTTGCTCCTTCGCACGATCCAATGTGGTTTTAAAAGAGGCATAGGAGGGGGGAATAGGAAGTTTTTCGGTATCCACCACATCTTCACACTTTGCTGAATACCATTTCATAAACGTTGTACAAGCAATATTAAAGGTAGCCATTTTCTTCTACGCTGGCGAATACACGTCTGATCTCAAGGGCTTACTGCAGTCAACTGACCACGCAGGGAATCCCAGATAGTAGCATGACTCACGTTGCTGGTCTTACAGTGGGCGGAGCTTAGAACTTTCACCTGTGCACACACACACACACACACACACAAAGGAGAAAGTGAAACGCTAATTGAAACATGATTTATTTAATAAACGAGATATTCAAGTTATATATATATTTACAAATACGATTTAATAAAAGAGATATTCAAGTTATATATATTTACAAATACGTGTAATAAATAAGTTAACAATAGATACATCAAAGATTATATACAAGACATACATATTTACAAATACGTGTGATAAGTAAGTTAACAATAGACGCATCAAAGGTTATGGTATCCAAAGGGTACGGTATCATAGGTACCAGGTAACTGGTAACGTTTTCTATAGGTGTTACGGCACACCTTCGTTCCCCTAAGTTCCTTCACGCCCCCCAGCTTCTGCGCCCGAAAATTGTGGGTGCCTACAGTTAGTTGGGGAGGTCGTTCGCCCTCATCATCGTCCAAACACACTAGATCCTTCAACGATTCAAAGTTAACAACCCGCCGATTCGCGTGGTTGAGCGTAATACCCTTTGCCTTCACGATATATTTCATATCCTCCCCCACCCTCACCCGTACCCCATAAGTTTTAGGTCCTGTTGAGACAAAAGAGTCGGCGTATGCGTTGTCCCCATACTCATCCTTGATCTCATCAGTGAGCTCGCCGAGGAACTCCCCAATAGCAGGCATGTATTCACCCTCCCTCTGTGAATATCACGCTATCTGTATCGGCATACAATACTCTCCGCCCAAGAGAATGCAATAAACCCCAAAGTTTTATACGGGCGTAGGCTGTTGTGAAGCTGGCCACAGGTATGTTTGTAACCCTTGAGGTAATTCCACATTTACTTGTGAGCCAGACTATCTGCGATGAATGTATGGAGATCGAATGTGACGAGTGCCCCAAATGCGGTAAACGGACAAACGTTTTTAAAACGAATGTCCACGATAGTCCTGTGAAACTATTTGTGTCCTATATTGTCAAGTTAGCCGACAAGTTCAAAAAAATGAGTGTATATTCTCGCCCATAACGGGGCAAAGTTTGACACGCAGTTCCTTTATAAGGAGGTGCTTGAGTACGAATCCTCTGAGATATTTACAGGTGATCCATTGAAAAGAGGCAACAAATTAATACAGATGCAAATAAGAGGCAATGTACAATTTAAAGACACTTTATTATTCACACCTTGTAAATTAGCAAAGCTACCCAAGGTGATGGGGGTAGCAGCTGAAGTTTCCAAAGGATACTTCCCTTACACTTTCCTCACCAGCGAGACTTTAAACTACGTAGACCCACCACCACCCAAACATTATTTTAACTATGATTTTATGAGTGTAGCTGAACGTGAATACTTTGATCGATACTACAACAGTTTTAATGAACGTAATCCTTACAATATAGCTGATGAATGTGAGCGTTATTGCGTGAATGATGTGCGCGTGCTTAGAGTATTCTTCCAGGCCTTTAGAAGGATGTACATAGGCCGTTTCAAATGCGATCCGCTGCAAGTCGCAACCACCATCGTGTCATTGTTTTACGGTGTTCAAAAATAACTTCATGCCTAAAGCCACCTTAGCCATTATTCACCGAAACAACCTCCGCAGTTACGGACACAAGGCTATTTACTGGCTCATACACCTACAGCAACAGACAGGTGTATACATAAAGCATGCCCGCAACACGGGTGAAGTACCCATTAAGATTAATGGTCGTGTTTTTTGGGTTGATGGGTTAAGTGAAAACCGTGTCACTGGTGTGAAGACTGTGTACTCCTTTAACGGATGCTGGTGGCATGGATGCCCCCGTCCTGAGTGCGGAATCGCCGGAGATATCCACGGTAGATCTCCTGCCGACTGTCTTGCATGGACCCGCACCCGCGATCAACTTATGATCGCAGTTCACTCACAAAGTCTTGTGGGAGCATGAATATGATGCACGGTTGGAGACAGACGAGGTGTACCGTGAGGAAATAAACACGATCAAGTGTTCAATGGTGCTGGATCCTCTCAAATGTGGTGATAGCTTGTTTGGAGGACGTACAAATCCATTCAGACTATACTTTCCACCTACGGAGGGTGTGAAGCTCCATTACTACGATTTCTGTTCTTTATACCCATACGTGATGAAGAACAATCCGTACCCCGTGGGCGCTCCTGAGAAACTGGTGGGACCTAACCTGCCCTCCATCAATGAATTTTCAAGAAATATGAATGATCGTTACTTTGGGCTCTCTTTCGTAGACGTACTCCCCCCACGCAATTTATGGATGCCAATCTTACCTGTCGTTATCGACCACAAGCTCATGTTTCCCCCTGTGCGTGAAGTGCGCGGAAGAGAATAACGGCGATTGTAACCATATACCCCACCAGCGTAAGATCAGAGGCGTATATACAAGTCCTGAGCTGGCCCTAGCCGTACGCCATGGGTATAGAATACTGAAGATACATGAGGTGTGGAGGTTTCAGAAGCTACCCAACCTTTTCACACCATATATAAACGCATTTTTGAAGGATAAGGTTGAGGCATCAGGGTATCCGCGAGGAGTTGATACCGAAGATGAAAAGTCTGCCTATATTCAACGTTACCGCGACCGCGAAGGTATAGAACTTGATCGTGCCCAAATTGCAAAGAATCCTGGCACGCGCTTTAGTGCAAAGTTGTGTCTAAACAGTCTATGGGGAAAATTTGCACAGAATACCGGCAAAGGGAACATTCATTTGGCACAAAGTTATAGTGATGTCTGGGATTATGCCAATGCTCCCGATAAAGAGGTCATGGAGATCGTGAATGTAGGTAATACTTACATAATAAAGTACAACAACACTGAATTGGCCACAGATACCTCTTTGGTTTCAGCATTCGTATATGTTTCTATATCGTAGTATACAGTTATACAGGGTTTGTTTTTAGGCTTAGCATCTTTCATATAACATACATGCTTTACTCCATCCGCCTTATACTCCTCCTGGCATGTAGGACAGTGAATTTCGTCACACTTGTGCTTAAATTTCCCCCAATTATCCATTGTGTGAAACATACCACATTCACAGATTCTCATTTTCCTGCACGTGCCAGTTGATTTATGGAGCTCAAAGCAGTTATTATTGAAGAATGCGCGTCTACACACATCACAGTCTCTCTTCTCAGCTTCAATTACACGGCTTTCACATTTGGTGCTTTTACACTGTTCACATACCATGTGACATTCTTTACAATGTCTTACTATATCATCCGCAAACTCGAGGCACCCCTTACACAAATCATGATGTCTCCCATATTTTCGACTTTTGTCATAACTCGCGTAAAGGCACCTTATATTACGGATGGGGAGATACGTTGCCCCTGACAGACCTAAGATAAGTAGGGGCCTTGTACGATCTCTCACACAGCTTTTAAAAACATACACAGTCCTACGATGATCATCCAGTCCAAACACAACTATACGAACATTCATTTCCTGTTCTACCATTCTCAGCTCTTCAGGGCCATATTACAGTCAAATTCAAGTTCACAGTCTACAGCTAGTTTACAGGCACGTTCCACGACCGTAGGCAGCCAAATTTTTTGAGCCCGTGTATTTTGTACAGTAAACATGCTAGCCAAGACTACTGCTATAAAGCCGCAACCACGATCGACGTTTATATGCCGTCTATGAATAGCTTGAGAATTGAGGTTAAGAGTATACGGTATGGCACTATGACCCGCAACACGGAATACACGATCAATATTTACCGTGAAGTTGTCCATATTGAAGGCTATACTACTATGGGCGGCTTGCATTATACGTCCTAATATATATTCTACATCTTCAGCCGCCAAACGTTTAAATGGCACTACTACCCAATAATCATCTACATCACAGTCATCTGACCCGAATCCGAAGGACAGACTCGTCCTGACTTCACGCTCGTCGCGGTTCTGAAGAGCAAACTCTACAATACGCTGTACAACCCGGCGTAGTCCGCGCTCAATTCCATTGCTATACATGGCTCTAGGGTCGACCCTGACTCTATACCGATTTCTAGTCAAGGCTGGGGTGGGGGCTGCGGAGTGCACCAACTCAAACGTTATATCATCCTCAACAGAACGGGGGGCAACTGTGGCGGATGAATAAGGGGATATATTAGCGGAAGGTGCTGCTGGGGGGCTTGTTGCGTAAGACGTTGAGGGCCTGGAGTCTATTATTGTAGACTCAACAGAACGGGGGGCAACTGTGGCGGATGAATAAGGGGATATATTAGCAGGAGATGCTGCTGAGGGGATTGTTGCGTAAGAGGTTGAGGGTTGGGGATCTATTACTGGTGATGGTTGGCTAACAACAGGCGCGTATTTCGGTCGCTTTATACCTGACGTGGGGTTCTCTTCATCATACCTCCGCTTTGGACGTGCTACCGGTATCGCTGGTTAGGGTTCGTTGGCAGGGGAGGATTCTGTGATCACAACTACACTGTCGTCGGGGTCATCCGTAATGTCGATGATGGGGTGCTGTACCTCATCGTCATTCACGGTTCTGTAATATTTTGTAAATGATCCACTTAGGAGTGTGACGTGTTAGAAATGGACTCTGTAGAAAAATTCAGATTCACGAGCCCATCCACATGTATTATATCTGGACCTACAGGATGTGGTAAAACTGTGTTTATGCTTAAAATCATTAAAGAAAAGGGAGAGGTGTTCTCGAAATTTGTGCATAAAGTTATATGATGCTATTCGACGTATCAATCAGTGTTCAACGAGTACCAAGATGATATTTTGTTCCACAAAGACGTATATGACGTTAATTCGTTAAAAGGAAATTAACATACAGTCATTGTAATTGACGATCTCATGTTGGAGATGGATAAAACGTTTGCCGAGACATTTACCTTATTCTCCCACCATCTTAACATAAGCGTGTTCTTCATCAATCAGGATCTATTTTTCAAAAATAGATACCTGCGCGATGTGTCGTTAAATACACAATATCTAGTCTTATTCGCACAACGTAGAGATGTATCACAAATTGAGGTATTAGCCAATCAAATGTTCTCGAATCAGCGTAAGGAGTTTTTGGAAGTTTATAAAGAAGCTACAAGCACGCGTTACGGATATTTGCTTTGCGACCTTCATCCGCGAAACACGTTTAGGGTGCTTCTAAGAACGAATATATTTCCAAACGAGCCTGAAACGGTGTATATTCCAGAATGACAGAGACTAAAGAAATACCGTGAATTAATAAAAATCTATCATCGATTGCCCCGGGCAATGCAACAGATGTTTATTAAAAATATCGACTCCGACTTTTTAAAATGCATCTGTGAAATCTGTCTTAACGTTATAAATTGCAATGTATCAATGAAACCCCCTCAGAAGGCTCGCCTACGCCGTTACAAGAACATAATACGTGCACTCGCTCGTAAAAGTCAAACTATAGTGAAGAAAAAACGAATTATTGTACAAACAGGAGGGTCATTTCTCCCCATCTTATTTTCAGTTTTGGGTCCTTTACTGACTAGATTAATATAATGAAGAAAGTGGTAGTGATTCCACACGAGGTGTACGCTTCACTGCAAAGGAATCCAGACACGGATCTAGATCCCCGTAAAAGCAGACTTAAAAGAATGGAAAGCGAATTGCTAGCCCTATTAAACAGTGAAAAAACACCTGATGAGAAAAGAATCTTATACCAAGAAGCTCTGCAGAAATTTCTTCACGAGTACGAAAATTATAAGAACCCGACAGAGATTCCTGTGGTTATTAGGCACAGCACGGGGGACGATGGACATGGCGACATAGAATCTGTACCTGACGATACAGCTGACCAACCAAAAATTAAGGGATCAGCCACACAACATATCGAGCATGTATTAAAAAGCACCCTCCCACATACATTGAGGAGTAAAGGTTTAAGTCTTTATAATCTATTGAATGAGGACCCAGCCATACAATGGACCGATACAGGCGAGATCATTGTGGAAGGATCAAAGGTACAGGGGTCGAATATCGTAGACATTGTCCATGATCTGGTGAGAAAGTGGGGTAAGAAATCTGAACAGGTTAAAAGACTTGGAACATGCAACGCATGTGGCACAATTGAAGACGCCGTCACCCCCGGCGGTAACACCTTTGAAGAGGAGAAAGAAGAGGTTAAACAACGGTCAACCCTACCCACGTGCCTCTAAAATACGCAAATGGCTAACGTATTAAGTAAACGCTATTATGACATTTCTAACCCAGCCTCCTACGGCGGCGTAGATAGACTGTACAGAAGTGTTTACGGAGTAGGAAAAAAGATGTTGAAAGATTTTTGCGGGAGCAGGACGCTTATACGCTTCATAAGCCTGTGAGAAAAAGGTTTAAAACAGCCAAGACAACGGCTTCCTCGATTGATTCTATTTGGCAAGCAGATTTAACAGACATGCAAAGATATTCTGTGTATAACGATGGTTACCGCTACATTCTATTCATAATAGACTATTCTCTAGATATCTGTGGCTAGTTCCTCTGAAAAATAAATCACCTGAAACAGTTGCTAAAGCCACCAAAACGCTAATGTTAAAAGAAAACAGGGTTCCTGGCTATTTTTGTACGGATATGGGGAAGGAATTTATAGGCCGTGCTTTTCAGAACATGTTGACAGAGTTTAATATCAGCTATTACACAACCAATTCTATACATAAGGCTTCTTTAGCTGAAAGAGTTCAACGTACCATAAAGGAACGCATGCACCGCTATTTTACACATAAAAACACATACAGATTTCTAGACATTCTGGAATCATTGGCATCATCCTACAACCGCTCACACCATCGCACGATTGGGACAACACCTAACGAAGTTTTAGAAAGAGGTACGCTCCCGAGAAGAGATGGATCACCAACACCACCACACTCTGCGCGCTTCAAAATCAATGATTATGTAAGGCTGTCGCGTTCGGGGAATAAATTCGCAAAGGGATTTGAGCAAGGATGGACACGTGAGATTTTTAAAGTTAGGGCTATGAGACCTAAAGGTGAGATAATGATGTATTACATTGAAGATTTGAATGGGGAAGAAATCTCAGGAGGCTTTTACCGCGAGGAATTGCAGAAAGTTGCATTTAATTTAGGAAAAAATGTGTTTAAAATTGAGAAAATTTTAGGAAGCAAAGGTTCAGGAAAGAGAAAAATGTACCTGGTGAAATGGCTAGGGTACCCAGAAAGCTTCAACACCTATATAAAAGCTGATGCAATAATGAAGCTTAAATAGTATGCAACATGGCTCCTAACCATTTCTACGTCACACTCCCGTCCTCCTCGTCCCTGTCTGTACACCCTAACAACACACTAGCCAACTTTGTAACAGAACTCCACGGGCCATTGAATTGGGTCGTGATTCGTATGAGGTGGGGATATGCGAAATTCAGCTGGACACCTTTTTTAAATATGAATATAAAGAATCGTTTTTACGATTCTTAGAGACATTGACGAGTGTGAAAAAGCTGGGGTAGCTATGGATGAAACTATACGTATCGCTCGGACTAAGGTTGCACGGTATTACAGTACAGAAGTAAGACTAGGACCGGGTCATTATGGTTCGGTCGAGGATGTTGTGAGAGACTTAAACGTAAGTTTAAGAAACTCAAACCTTACGAATGATTTAGTATACGAAATCGTAAACAAAGGAAACCCTGCACATACACTAATCCTAAAATCAAAGACTAACAGACGTATTAAAGATCGAAGTGTTCAAAATTCTAACCAATGGCCGATATAGCGCAGCCATCCAAAGAGAGACATTTCACGAGGCACAGCATGACTTGTCCAGATTAATGTATCAATTGAAGATGGAGAAATTGGCTGAAAGCTCTCAGTCCCCAGACATGTGCTATATTTACAGTAATATAGTGGAGCACCAGTTTGTTGGGGATACCCAGGCACGCCTGCTGCGCATTGTCCACATCCCCAACCATAGAGGAAGGAGTTTGAGTATTACATATGACAGACCCCATTATGTGAATGTCGCAACTAATTTAATAACCAATATCTCAATATATATAAGAACGATTGAGGGTGAAAACTTCCCATTCGGTAACGGGAGCTTAACAGTGAAGCTACACTTTCGACGCACTGAGTTATAATGGATAGAAAGCCTTTCACCATCTATCGAGGGGTGAGATACCAGCGCGGTAGTGGACTTGGGTCCATTTTTTCTTCCATACTACGTACGGCTGTTCCTTTGCTGAAGAGGGGTGCCAGATACCTCGGAAGGAAAGCGCTACAATCAGGTCTTAACACTGCAGAAGACATATTGGGGCTGGTAAACCTAAAGAAGCTCTAAAAAAACATTTAAAGCGTACACGAGACGAAATCATCAAAGATGCAGAGAAAAATGCGTGGTGACGGGAAGAAGAAGAGGGCTGTCCGGAAGAAGGGGCCACGTGGTATTAAACGGAAAAGGATATCAAAAAAGAAGTGCTGTAAGCGAATGAAACCTATGGTTGACCACTTTTTTGACTGATATAAGCTAAGGACATTGATCTCATGAATCATAGTTTGTTTAATACTTGTCGAGAGAGGAGGCACTATTTCTAACTCGTCATGGCACGCTTCATCCACCCATGTAGTTCACATGGGTGATTTTATTACAATTAACCCTTTAAACACAATTAGTTCCCCGAGTGCACCTATAGAATTCGTGACACCCAGCTCAGGCCCTTAGTTTTTTGATCCAAGCTGTGTGCACATGTACGCTAAGCTACGTATAGCCCATTCTGATGGAACGGACTGCGATGACAAATATGCTGTATACCCTGAAACAAACTTTCTGCACTCCATATTCAACCAGTGTGACGTATATTTAAATCAGACCAACATATCGTCAGGCACGGGATACTATCATCTACGAGCCTATCTGGAAAATGTCCTCAACTTTTCCAAAGAAGCGAAGGCTACCTTTTTAAGTGCCGAGGATATTATCAAACTAAAGACGAAAGTAGTATAAAGGACAAATTTAAAAATTCTAAAAAGAAATATACGAGTGTTTTGGACGTCTGCACACAGATTTCATTTCCAGGAGAAGTTGCTTGTCAACGGGGTGGATATGAAAATAAAGCTCACCCGCACGAGTCCTGAGATCTGCTTAAATCTGGATGCTGATCAAGAAGAGGGAGCAAACCCGTTGTGGTTCACATTATGGACACAACCTCCGCGTACGGCGAGTGAAATTAAGTTCACCAAAACAACTAGAAATTGAGAAAAATTTACTAAACGCTACAGTGAAATACCCTATTAACAGAGTACAAATCAAACTATATACGGTGCCTGCAGGGTTGGCATCGAAGCAGATAGAAAACATCGCCCTGGGAAATCTTCCTAAAAGGATATTAATCGGAATGCAGGACCATGCTCGGTGAATGGAAAATATAAAAAGAGTGCCTTTAAATTCGAGAATTTCGGACTTAAAAATATAACTATACGTTAATGGCATTGCTTTGGGTGGAACATTGGATACGGACTATTCATCAGACGCTGTGTTACCTCTTTGCGCGAGAGCCTATAGTAATCTGACCCATATTGCAGGTGATTGTGATGAGCTTGGTAATGGGTAACGCAGAAAGAATTCATTGATCAATTTAACCTTTATCCGTTTGACATTACACCTGACTTATCTGCTAGCGTAAATACGCATTTAAGCCCACAGCAGAGCGGAAACATCTCAGTGAGGTTGGAATTCACCAAGCCTATAGACGCGCCTATTAGTGTACTAGTATATCTCGAATCGCAAGCCCTAATAGAAGTAGATAGATTTAGGAGCGTTATCACTGACTTTTAAAATGGATGCTAATACACTTCAGAGAGTAATGAATAGTGAACGAGTCACACGTTCCAAATTTATCGGCGTGTTTGCGAAGAATGAAACATTGAGTTTGCCAAGTACGCGAGAATGCGGTAGTCTTATTGTGAACACAGATGTCATCGGTAATGAAGGGATTCATTGGATAGCTGTCTATTTTAAAAATAGACAGCGCCTGTACTATTTTGATTTACTCGGTACTCAACCCTGGAGTGACCCTGTTATTGTAAAATTCTCGCTCAGTTACATATTCCCGAAGTTGTATGGAACCCGTTTCGTATACAAGGATATTTTAGTAATACTTGTGGTATGTACTGCATCTCATTTCTCATGCATATGTCATGTCATATGTCATGTGTCATGTGTCATGTGATAAATTCTTTATCACATGACATATGTCATGTGTCATGTGTCATGTGTCATGTGATAAAGAATTTATAAATTTTTAAAATTTATTTGACCCGTGTCACACGACGAAACGATGAAATGGTATGCAGACAGATAAAAATCCGTTTTCCAATTGTGCGTACTCGTTGTATAGTATAATGTTTTTGTTCGTGTGTATATTTGTAACGTTAGTTTGTATATTCTGTAGTTTAAGATCGTTATTGTACTGATTTCTTTCATTTAATAAATTTATGAAAATATATTGTCTTCTTCCCCCAAAAAGATCGAAAAACACTTACATTATTTCGGTGTGACATTCATTATGCTGACTGTTCAGTATATCCTCCGTATTCATGACACGAGATTCTTCAAAAGATTGTATAACACGTGTCAAATCCTCATCGGACCTTAAAGGAGAAAGAATAATGTTCATATTGATTCTTTTTAAATAAAAACATATACAGAGTATACATATTGTAAGACAGACCCCATTATGTGAAGATATCTTTGGTTCGCTCAGAGAAACTCATTTAAGAGGTAAATCCGAATAACATAAAAAAACATGCAAAAGATTGCCATAAAAATTTCGGTTTTAGCATAATGGTGAGTATCTAAATGAAGTATTTGACGAGATACTACATCCCTCCATATATATAAAATCATGTTTCTGACAGTTTGTGAATAAAAAATAAAAATAAAATTATGACACATTTCTATGGTAGTCCCTTGCGTCGGATTGTAAGGAGCGTCATTGCAAATATCTTCAACGGTTTGCGTTGGAAATAATCCATCACGGTCAATCGCGTTAAAAAGATTAATTGCAGTCAATGCTGCAGTGTCACCTTGATACAAATCCGGAAAAATGTAAAGTTCGTGGTTCATGGTGGAGGGAATGTTTATGCACTGGCAGAGGGAATGTATATTCACTGGCGCGAAAATAGCTACTGTTACACCCAACTGAAAAATATTTCCTTTTATATGCACAATCGCCAAGCTCCGCCCCAAAAGATCAAGAGCAGATGTTCGTAGTGATTGGTTGTCAGTGTAGCTGGGTGGAGCTATGATAAGTTTGTGTACCAATCGTAACACCGCTATAACGGGTCCATGCTTTGGACGACTAATGGCATCTTTATATTTTCTCCAATAGATTTAATGCTCGTATTGCCCCTTGCTGTCTTTACCATGTCAATATTTGCGACAATACTTGGTATTCCCCCCACTATTCCCGGTTCAATAATCACTAATGTAATCGAGAGGATTTTATAATAAACTGTGGGTCTAAGGAGGAGTGAAAAGCTTAATCATTGTTACAATTCGGGGAAGAGCTAGTTATTATTATTATTACTAGAGAAAAATCTACATTGTTTTTGTACATATCACATTTTGCAGCCATACTATGCCCGGATGAATAATCAAATGATCCTGTTATTTTAAATCCGGATCAATAATCAAATGATCCTGTTATTTTAAATGCTGAACTTATGATGTGAAAGAGTGAGCAATGATTCCCTGACGAGATGTATTTCTGATTCGGCTTCCACGTTAAACTGTAGGTCTAATGCGAGGTGAAAAGCTTAATCTTTCCAATTCGGCGAAAAGGAGTTAATTATTATTATTACTGCTGTAATTTGTACCACCCTATATATATATATATACATATATATATATATATATATATATATATATATATATATATATATATATATACTATATATACTTTATTTATTTAAAAAAAAAGACAAGAATGAACAAAACTCTCTCTCTCTCTCTCTCTCTATATATATATATACAGTATATATATATATATATATATATATATATATATATATATATATATATATATATATATATACACACGAGATAGGTGTACGCCTGGTGTGAATGAATTCTGTATTTAAAATGAGTCTATAGTTTCATTGGTACGTTTTATTTCCCACTAACTGTGTACACGAGATAAGTGTACGCATGGTGTAAATGAACTCTGAAGCTGTTCTTTTTGCAGACGTTTATACAGAAAACAAGTAATTACATTCTTGAAAACATTAACTAGGATTCGTGAGAGATACGCTTCTGGTAATCGGGAGTCGAACCCACGATCTCATCTTTCTGCAGACGTTTATACAGAAAACAAGTAATTACATTCAATTGTTAGTACTTTCAGAGTACATGCGTATTAATTTTGAAAAAACTTTGTTGATTTCTGATACTTATGATTTTGATAACTAAGTTGTTGAAATATAAAACATTTTTTATTTACGAGGAAGACATTCGCTTCGAGAGTGAAGTATGTATTTCATTGGAGAAGTAATAACAATAATATTTTTAACATTTAGAGTGAAGCGAGGTTTTCTCGCGCTGAGTGGAAGAAAGGTAAGTTTGCGGTCACTTTGTGGTCAACGGGAGACGCATCTTCTCAGATTTTTTTTTCTTTTTTTTTTCCAGAGAAGCTGAAAGTAAATGAGATGAGTGAAATGATATGAGACTACTGAAATAAAGTGAAATGACATGAAAATGAAATAATATGAAAATACTATTGTTTTCTGTTTTTAATACATAAGAAAGGTTTGCCAAAAGAAAAGAGACACAGTTAATGTGTTTATTTCTTTTTCTGTTTATTATTTAATATAATTGTGTGTGTGTGTGTTAATTTTGAAAAATGTATAATAATAATAATATATCTTTCCAATTCAATAACAGAGATGTTATCTAAGAAGATGCTGCCATAAAAATTTGCAAGTAAAGACATATAATCAGTGCATTTAATAAAATAGAATTTTATATACATTAGTAGCAAGGGACCAAATTGAAGGAGTCGAGCGAAGGATTCCCGAGACAGAGAGAGCAAGTTGACCCAGATTCCTTTCAAAAAGGCCTCTGAGTAAACAGGTGTGATTCGTTCCTGGTTCAATTTCCTACTCGTCTGAACGCAATGTTCTAAGAGTTAATATTTTGGATTCGTTTTAATAACTGAAAGAAGGTAAATAAAACGCCGTTTAAGTATCTTATATTGTTAATATTGGTTTCAATAATTGATTCTCTTAAAAGGAGAAAATTCATTTGCTTTAAATTAATATACTTTTGACAATTCACTAAGGTGAAAATCCGTTTATATATATATATTATATATATATATATATATTATATATATATATTATATATATAAGGAATGACAAAATTAAATACAGTTAATATGATTCTTTCTATAAGGAATGACAAAATTAAATAGACAGTTAATATGATTCTTTCTATATATATATATATAATATATATATATATATATATATAGGTAGAGAGAAAGTTGTTCAATTGTGTGTGTATATTTCGTCTGACCTATTATTTTGGCGATTGTACGTATTATATTATTTTTGTGCAGTAGAAGGCAAATTCTATTTATTTAATTAATAATAATTTTCTTATTGTCAATTTCGATTTTAAGTCTGTATGCTTTGGTAACGAATTAAAATGGTATCTAGCAACTCACCCTAATAATGTATACCTGTACAATTAAAATGGTATCTGGCAACTCAACCATCATCTATATAAGACCCGCTTGGCTTCGGAGGTGGCAGTTTGATGCGAACTTCGGCCGAATAAAGAACTCTCTCCTTCCCTTCTTAGGTTAAGACTTAGCTTAATTTCCCTTTGGGGGGTTAGGACCTCCCACCTTGTCCCCCCAAAGTCCTCCTCCGTCTATCCTTTCACTCTTAGGCTAAGGCAACCCCTTTGGGGGTCATCCTTCCTTCTCCCCCCGAAGATCCCTCCCCTCTCCCCCTTCAGGTGTACCCCTCCCCCCCTTGGCTCCTTCTAAGCCAACTGGCTGATTAGGAGTCTATAAGACAACGCCTATTCGACTGAAGTCTTATTATGCACTTGGCTCCTGCCAGGTGAACACCTCTCTTCCTTTCTCTCCTTCTCCTCTCTTTCTCTTGGGGGATAACGCCGCCTCCAAGTTTCATGACCCCTTGTTGCACCTGCAGCATCCCCCACCCCCGTTGCAACATTGAGTTGTTGCAAACCCCACCCCTTTGCAACATTGAGTTGGTGCATACACCCCCACCCCCTTTGCAACATTGAGTTGTAGCAAACCCCCATCCCATTTGCAACACTGAGTTGTTGCACACCCCACCCCCCTTTGCAACCCATACCCCATTTGCAACATTTTATCATTATCTCTTGCAACATTCCTGCACTCTACCTTTTTGCGGCTATACTACTGGTCTGATGAGACAAAAATCAAACTTTTCGGCCACAATTAAGAACAACAAAGTATGTAATAAAAAGAACACTATTCTGACAGTGAAGCACGGTAGTGACTCGAATCACTCGATCATTTAGAGCAGGTACAGACAATTTGGTTCGAATTGATGGAATAATGAAGTCAACAAAGTATTACTAGATTTTGTATGAAAGACTTTTGCTTTCGATGAGGAATTTGAAGATGGGGCGTAGATGAATATCCCAACGCGATAATCAGTTCTGAAATGGCCCTTAGTAATAGTCCCCGAAAATCAGTAAAATCGAACATCTTTAGGAAGATCTGTTGCGAGTGGTCCGTGCAAGAAATCCAAAAAATCTTATCGAGTTGGAAGCATTTTGTCAAGAAGAATGAATGGTCACGGCTACCGAAGGAATGAATTCGGAAAATGGTATGATGATATGAATAGGAAGCATCTAATTGAATTGATCGCAGCAAAGTGCGATTCTGTAAGAGTTACTGATTTGAAGGGTACCTAAATTATTGTGTTGCGGCATTGAAAAATGAACATTATTATTATTCCTTTATATGTCTTGTCGACTTCTCTTTATTCATTTTTTTTATGAAATGAAAATGAATGAAAATGAAAAGGTTTATTGGCAGACTATAGTCCATATGACAAATATTATTAATACAATGACAGTTCATATACTAAGGATAGAAATATGTACAATTGATTAGAAATAATACTGCACTGTCGAAGTTAAGTGGAGCTACAGACAGACGTTTTCGTACCAGGAAGTCCATAGCTTAGAGGATAAATGGCAGGACTCATGGATAGCTTGGATAATCGGGTTGGTTGATTTTTTAATTCTTTGCATTAGACTGTTGAGCACGTCTTGTTACCTCCGGGAAGCTCGGGACATTGCGGGTAGCAAACATTTGCGAAGCTGAGCATCTCGGGGGTAATTTATGTAAGAGTCTAAAAGAACTGTTGTACAGCAAATTTAGGGTTCTGCCGGAACCTTTTTTATAATTCACCCAGAGTTGCTGACCGTATATATTACTGCAGAAAGTACGAAAGAGAGTGTCTTTAACTTCACTTGTACAGAGACGAAAGTTCCTTATGGTCATATTCGCTTTAGCACACAGGCTTCGAGATTGTTTTCTTATATCCGAGTCATCACTCAAGGAGCTGGTAATAGTTTGACCCAAATACTTAAACTCTTGTACTTCCTCAATTACTTCACCATTCATTTTAAACCTTATATCAGCTGGCTGATTACAGCTTTTAGGATGAAATTGCATAACCTTAGTTTTTGTAACATTAAAAAGAATATCATGTTTCTGCGAATACACTTCGCAGACATTTAGTAGCCGACCCAGACCTTTAACAGAGGGACTTATTAACACCATATCATCGGCATAAACTAAGTTATTTATCCTTGTGTTATCTATACAACATCCTACTGTTGCCGCATTAAGTGAAGCAATTAATCCGTCAATATACACATTAAACAGCATAGGGGAGAGCAAGGAGCCTTGTCTCACCCCGCAAGAGGAGCCAAAACACTCGGATAGTACATTGCCCCACCTAACAGTGAAAGATTGGTGGGAATACCAAAATTTCAATAAATTTAATATGTACATGGGAACCTTCCTATCTTCTAGTTTTGCAAATAAAATATTGTGGTTCACCCTATCATATGCCTTACTTATATCAAGGAAACAGCTACAAATGGTTGAATTACTGTCAATGTATTTAGATATTGTTTCTTTAAGTACATAGATACACAGGTCAGTTGAGTGGGACCTTTTAAAGCCAAACTGATTAGGAGATGTCCATAGGAAATCATTCAATCGGAGTAACAAGAGTTTTTCTAGTAGTTTCAAGAAGCAGGAAGCGACAGCAATAGGGCTGTAATTATTGCTGGACAGAATGTCTCCGTACTTATTTTTGACCATGGGCAAGATATATACCCTCATGAACTCTGCAGGGATATAGCTATGAGCAAGCATGGCTGATAGGAGCAATGATATATGCAGACATACTACGTCATTTGCATATTTTAAGTGCTCATTCGATACGTCATCTACCCCTGACGCAGAACCAGTCTTTAACTCTTTAATTAACCTCTTTACTTCAGAAAATGATATCAAAATATTTTCCCTTGTCCCTCCCACAATCGTTTCGCTGCAATCTATCTTAAGATTATCCCTACTCACACTATTAAGAATGTTAGAGTAGTGGTTTTTCCACAGCTTTGCAATTTCATCCTCCCCCGACACCCCATCGATTGTCGGAGGGAGGACATTTTTGACACCCGTTTGATTCTTAACAAATTTCCAAAATTTTTTATTATCGTTATTTATGCGAGCTTCACAGGCTTTTGATGCTCGAATAGACTCTTCTTCCTGTTTACATCGCCTTATGGCTGCCTTATACTGACCCCGACTTCTACACATATTTATGTATACTGGTCCTAATCTGGGTCTACCACGAAAGCACCACAAATCATAGGCGTCTTTCGATTCCCTCTTCCGGGGGGCAATAAAATCATTCCATCCAGGAATAACTTTAGTATGATAGTTGTAAGATTTAATCAAGGGGCTTCCTGCTTCTCTTAACAGGGATATTATCTTACTATAATACCTATCTATGAGTTTACAGTGAGAATCATTTGAGCAAGGATTATTACAGGCAAGGTGCAAAATTTCTAAATTATTAAAGAGGTGACATGTTCTGTCTTTGTATTCTATTCTCTGCTGCATATTAACATTGGACCAATCGACACGATTATTCTTACCTATTGACAGAGCTGGGCAGTATTTAAATACATTTGTATTTAAATATGTATTTAAATACATTTGTATTTAAATATGTATTTAAATACATTTGTGTATTTAGAACTGTATTTATAAATACATTGTTTTTCATGTATTTAAATATAGTATTTAAATACTTTAATGAGTATTTAAATACTCAAAATATAAAAATGTAAATACTTTTACTGGTTTAATACACGTTCTGTACTAGCACAGTACGACGCGTCGACAGTGTAGTACAACATGGTTCATGTTTCAACGTGTCAGTTCAATCAGTTGTGTGCCACTCTTAGTCGAAAGCGGTTGATTTCTTTATCGTGTGCGTGTCATGGCTTCAACAAGCAAATCCGGTGAATCAAACAGTGATATATCTGCAGATAACAATTTAGTGCACCCTCTGTTTGATGGAAAATACTTTAAAATTAAATCTAAAGACGGTAATAAGGTAAAGTGCACCTGCTTGCTGTGTAAACACGAAGTCTCTGCTGCAAGCAATGCTACAACGAATCTGTACACTCATCTGAAGGTAAGTGTTTTTTTAGACATCAAAAAATATTTTAAAATTGACCGAATAATCGTACAAAACGGCTCTGCCTTAAGTGGGCCTGTGTAACTAACTCGTTGCAATCAATCCAATTTGCGATGGAAAATTCATTAATGAAAAAGCTTTTAAAATCGTCTGATCTATCGAGTGGTGTATTTATTTTGAAATTCACCGTGTCCCCTAAAGTAGAAATTTATCAAAACATGAATTAGTGAATGCATATGTTAAAATTTGTATGTATTTAAAATGTATTTACAAATGTATTTAAATACAATTGATGTATTTTGTATTTAGTATCTAAATACATTCGTAAAATGTATTTAGTATTTAGTATTTAAATACATTTCTCCCATGTATTTAGTATTTAGTATTTAAATACATTCAATGTATTTATTGCCCAGCTCTGCCTATTGAGTTCTTGTTAAGTCGTGTTGCGCATAAATTGGTAACGTTAATTAATATTTCTAATGGTCTATGATCAGAAAGAAGGAAATCATGCAAAATATGAACTCTAACAATTCGATCCTTTAGATTATTACTAGTGAGACAATGATCAATCCACCTGGTGGTACCACTCATATCGCTAACGTATGTAAAATTACCACTGGCTACCCCCTAATACATCTACATCACTTATACTTAAATTGGCCGACTCGCACATGTATGTTACCCAATTCTCCAAAGAATTCCGAGTTCACATGTGCGTTAAAGTTTATATATAAATATATGCCAATAGCTTTATATATATATTATGTCTCAGCATTTATACTTCTCTGGATGTATCACAATTCAAACATTATCAAGAATTTTATACGAGTGGCCAAACTTTTGCGTGCACCTGTATATATATACACAGAGGATTGACAAAAATAAAGAGACACCTTTGGTTTTTCCCATGTTTTTATTTGATAATAAAAGTCAATAGATAATAAACGTATTTAATCAATATATTTAGAATGGTGTTTATTTCCCCTTTACATTATATGAAAATGACACACGCTCTGGCACTCCATTGATAAGATAAACTTTGCCATTTGTTTTTGAGGACAAACATCGTTGTGTCTATTTACTTTTGTCAGGCCACTTTACGCCAAAGACATTAATATTTAATACCAATAAAGAATAATAATAACAGAAATAATAATAATAATAATAACAAATAATAATAATAACAGAAATAATAATAATAATAACCATTTGTGTCGTATAACTGTCATAACTCTGTATAAAGAACGACCATAAATTTAAAAATATGTAGAACATCCTAAAATTAACCTTTAAATCAAATTTTTTACAGGGCCCAGACCGCCCGAAATTATAAGAACAAAAAAATAGTGAGGGGGGCGGGAATTAAAACCCAAAAATTTACATATTTTTCTGTAAAATTAAAAAAAAACCCAGACACATTTCCAGTCTGTAACAAATGTGATAAAATCGAATTATTTTTTTTATGCTCAGAGAGAGAGATATATATATATATATATATATATATATATAAATTATTTCACGAATGTAACACGTGAAATAATATTTATGATGAAAATAACCACGAAGGAAAAAGGAAACACAAAATGGTGCTCAAGCGCTTTCGTCTAATGACATCCTCAGTGTTTCTGAGAATGTCATTAGACGAAAGCGCTTGAGCACCATTCTGTGTTTCCGTTTTCCTTCGTGGTTATTTTCATCATATATATATATATATATATATAATATATATATATATATATGTTACGGTTTTTTTGCGAAATCGGTCTTTTTGCAAATTCTCCGGTCAGTTTGCAAAGAAACCAAAACAATAGCAATTTTACAAAATGACCTTAAATGTTTCATCATTTTGCAAAAACACAAAAATCGGTCAATTTGCAAAAAAACAAAAATTGGCCACTTTGCAAAATCACCAATAATCTTGTCGGTATATTTGCAAAATCTCTTGTTCTAATACTGTAGAACCTTCTAGCTTCTAACCTAACTTAACCTAACCACAATGACACTTGGTTAGGTTAGGTTAGGTTAGCTAGAAGGTTCTACAGTATTAGAACAAGATATTTTGCAAACACACCGACAAGATTATTGGTGATTTTGCAAATTGATCGATTTTTGTGTTTTTGCAAAATGATGAAACATTTAAGGTCATTTTGTAAAATTACTACTGTTTTGGTTTCTTTGCAAACTGACCGGAGAATTTGCAAAAAGACCGATTTCGCAAAAAAATGTAACATACCTTATGAACCTTATGTTGTTTCGTGCGTTGGTCTCTCTTCACACGGAGGTCAAGCTGGTGGCCCCCGCCTCTAGGTCTAGCCTGGTGGAGGAGCGAGTTGCTTTCTTGCGCTCTCCACCGTACATAGCCAGGCACGCCCGGCTCATCTGGTTATGTCCTGAGCCAGGCATCCAGTCTTTTCTTGAAGACTTCAACTTTGACCCCCGTTACGTTTCTGAGGTCCTTAGGAAGCTGGTTGAAAAGTCTTAGCCCCCTGACAACCAAGCTATTTTCCTTCAGAATTGAGGAGGTCCCTTGTCGGGCCTTTAATTTGGGAACCTACACATTCTGCCTTTCCTATTTTCCAGTGTTGTTTGAATGGCAATTAGGTTTAGTTTTAGGTTTGGTACCAGTTTTTCGATCATTTTCCATATGTAGATTATGATGTACCTCTCTCTTCTTCTTTCCAGTGAGTACAGATTTAGTTTACGTAGTCTTTCCCAGTAGTTGAGTTCTTTGCAGCCATCAATCTTGAAATGCCTTTGCGTTTCTTCTAGTTTATTAGTTTCTTCCTTTTTATATGGGGACGTCAAAACTGAGCAGTATTCAGGTTTTGGTATAATCAGTGTTTTTAGCAGGGGAATCATTACTGTCCTGTCCCTTCTCTTGAACGTTCTTAGTACCTGTCCGGCGACTCTTTTTGCTTTATTTATCGCTATCTGATTTTGTGTTTCGAATTTCGCATCATCTGTCATTATTATCCCGAGATCGATCGCTTTCGTGCTTCTCTGAATTTCCTGTCTATCTGGAGCATAATATGCAGTCTGTTTAAGTTCTTCTTTTCTACCATATCTCAAGAGCTGAAATTTCTCGGCGTTGAATGACATGTTGTTGTCTTTTGACCATTTGTATATTTTGTTCGTGTCCCTCTGCAAGGCCTCCATGTCATGTACATCGCTGATTTTTCTGCTGATCTTTGTATCGTCTGCAAAGGATGTTACTATACTGTTGCTGTTTACTCCGCCGTCTATGTCTGTTAGCATGATAATGAACAGGAGTGGGGCCAGTACTGTCCCTTGTGGTACTGAGCTGCGTACTTCCGATTCTGATGATGATATACCTTGAATTTTGACGACCTGCAGACGATCTCTAAGGAAGTTGTAGATTCATTTTCCCACTTTGCCTGTTATTCCTATATATTTTATTTTATGTGCTATTATACCATGGTCACATTTATCGAAAGCTTTAGCAAAATCTGTGTATATAACATCGTAGTTGTCATTGCCTTCCAATGCATCTAGGATATTGTTGCAGTGCTCTATTAGTTGTGATAGGCATGATCTACCTGATCGGAATCCATGCTGATTTTCGTTGAATCTTTCCCGTGTCATCAGGAAATCATAAATTTTCTCTCTAACTATTCTTTCAAATACTTTGGTGAGGTGGGACGTCAATGACACTGGTCTATGGTTCTTTGCTTGAGATCTGTCCCCTCCTTTATATAGGGACAATGTTTGTTCTTTCCAAGATGCTCGGTATTTCCCCAGTATCTAGGGATCTTCTCCATATCCAGTATAAAGGTGTAGCTATTTCATTTTTACAGTTTTTAATCAATAATGCATTCCAATTGTCCGGACCTGCAGCTGAATGTGGTTTCATTTGTCCTATAGCTCTTGCTACATCTTCTGGTGTAAAATCAAAGTCTGTTATATACTCTCCTTGCAATTCCTCTTCAAAATTGCATTTATGTCAGGTATCGCTTTGTCACTTTTTGGGGTACTGAAAATTGATTCATATTGAACTCAATGTATTAGATATTTCTTTTGGATCGTCGGTTAGTTCATTATTTCCCGTCCTTAAGGGCCCAATAGCGGCGCGCGTTTTTGTTTTCCTTTTTGCATAGCTATAGAAGTATTTTGGATTTTCCTTTATTGCTTCTCCCGCCTTTTCCTCTTCCCTCTCTGTATGGTCCTTAATCAGGGCTTGTATTTCCCTATCGATACCCTCCAGTTTTTCTTTTATTGCTTTCCTGTCATTATCTCCGCAGTTACCTAACTTCGCCTCCACTCCCTTTCTTTTGCGAAATAGTCTTTTCTTTTGCCTCTCTAGCCAGCTCATCTTTCCTTTTGGCTGTGATTTCGGAGCATATTTTTCTAAAATTCTCAGCGTTTTTTCTTCCAAGGTTGTTAGCATTTCTTCAAGTGTTTTATTCTCGAAAATTGTTCTCCATTCTATTTGGGCCATGTGCGATCTGATTGCTTCCCAATTTATAGTCTTCGAGTTTAAGTTAAAGGCCCCGAATTTACTTCTTTCCACAATATGTGTATTGTCTTTTAATGCTGTCGTCATATTTGTTGATATCTCGATTAAGTTGTGGTCTGAGATAATGGTTGGGGTTATTTTTATATCAGCAATCAAGTTCGTGTTATTCGTGAATACCAGATCCAGGCAGTTATTTTTTCTGGTATTTTATGTTATCTCCTGTGTTGGCATAAACTCATTTGTGAGAGCCATCAACATTTTTGCTTGCTCCTGGTCTTCTCTTGTGCCCCCCTTGTCCTGGTGAATATATATATTCCTATCCACCTTTTTGTATTTTATAAATGGGAAGTTAAAGTCTCCGCAGATCATTATATTGGGGGATGGAGGGTTTATGGACTTTATCAGCTTTTTGATGTCATCAATGGCCTCCGAGAATTTTTCGGTTGGGGTGTTTGGAGGTCTATAGATGACTATTACTATCAAGTTTAGTTTTTCTATTTTCACTGCTAGGAGTTCCACATAGCTGTTTGATTTACTTATTATCGTCTCTGTCATATGACCTTCCTGTACATATATAGCACAGCCACCTTTCCGTCTCGTCGTTCTATCCGCTCTTAGTAAGTTGAAGCACTCTATATTTATCTCTTTCTTATCAATACAATGTTTGCAGTTTTCACAATTTCCTTGGCAATCTTTAAGATGAGTTTCTGTGAGGCATGCGATGTCCGCCCTTGTTTCGTCCATAAATCCTTTCAGGTACGAAACCTTATTGAGTGATTGGTTTGGTTTTATTCCTTGAATATTAGCCAGGACAATTTTTATGTTCTCTGTTTTTCGTTGCCCCTTGTGCATTTCAAGTTCGTTTTCCTTCGATATCACTTGATTCGTTGCTCTATGATCCTCCGAAAGAGATCCGTTTCCGCCTACTTGTATTGGTAGCTTCTTGCCCGGTAGCAATTTGGCTCGGGGGTTTCCAGCTGTGTCAACTGCATGTGGATGACATTTAGCATCCGTAACGTGTCCGCAATGTTGAAAAATTTTCTTGTTCGCTTATTGTGTTCCTATTGTTGTTCCTATTGTTATTTTTATTCATATTGTCATTTAAACTTTTTCCTTTGTTCGTTGAGTCCGTCGGGAGATGTTGATAGTAGCTTTTTTTCCCGAATTTGCAGGTTCCATATTTTGCGTAAGTCCTGCAAATGTCCGGGTGGTAGAATTTACATTCGTCTCCAAATTTATAATGACCATTATTATTGAAGAAATTGCATATTGGGGGATGTTCATATGTACACATTGTCCTCTTTTAAATCTGCAATTATCTTTTATATAATACCTGCATATGATTCCTTCCCCATATTTACTCTTGGCTTTTGTTTTTTGCTCTTTATTGGGGGACAGTTTTACTTCGTTTTCTTGACTGCCCTCTTGTCTTGTCCTATTTGTGCTAGTTGTGTTGTATTTGATTTGACTTTAGAAATGAGGGAGGGGAACGTTTTTCCATTATTCCAATGGGGTGGGGGATGGGGGATGTGGCACGCTGTAGATTCTCACTGATTGGTGCCCTGGAGTGTACCGCAGGGGATAACTGAGGGATATTGCCTTTCGATGGGCAGTTATATATATGTGTATATATATATATATATATATATATATATATATATATATATACACACAGGCGACAAAGAGTGTAAAGACAAAACACAGCATAAGGGCAACGAAGGACACAAACACAGTGTTTGCGTCCTTCGTTGCCCTTATGCTGCGTTTTGTCTTTACACTCTTTGTCGCATATATATATATATATTATATATATATATATATAACTGCCCATCGAAAGGCAATATCCCTCAGTTATCCCCCGCGGTACACTCCAGGGCACCAATCAGTGAGAATCTACAGCGTGCCACATCCCCCATCCCCCACGCCATTGGAATAACGGAAAAACTTTCCCCTCCCTCATTTCTAAAGTCAAATCAAATGCCTCACTTAATAAATTACCATTTTGAGTTAATATTTCGTGCACAACCATTTACATACCATTAGAAACATGGCATTGGCAAATCAATTCATACAACCCTGTGGATGCTGTAAAAAAGAAACATGGATCAAAGGCATTTCGCTGCGATCTTTACCAGACCTTAGCCGAATTTCGATGCCTGAAATGGAGCGACAAAGAAATCTCTCTTATAACAGGCGTTAAACAATTGAACGGAATCAAGTTCTGCAAAAGTTGCATAATCGAAATAAACTCGTTTATGGTTTTTAAAACAGAAGGAAACTATGAGGAAAAGGCAAAAGAGGAATTTATGAATAGCGAACAGAGAGAAAAAATAGAAGGAATGAAATACGAGAGGAAACGGCGAAAAACGAACAAGAAAAAAAAACAGAAAGCAGAAAAAATAGGAATAAAAGACGCACCAACAAAGGAAACAGAGGCACAAAACCAAATCCAAAGATTTCAAACAAAGGGCATTAGCAGCAACAGGAAAAAACAAGTAGACAATAAAGAAATTATACTGAAACCACCAAAAACAAAGGCCCCAAGTAAAAATGGGGAAGAAACTATATGTAAACACTATGTGAAAAGAATCTGCAAATATAAGGGAGGAGAATGTATTTACGAACACCCTCCTATGTGCAACTACTTTTACAATAATGGTCACTACAAATTTGGTGGAAAATGCAAATTCTACCATCCGGTCATTTGCAAGTCCTACGCAACATATGGAACCTGCCAGTACGGGAAAAAATGCTACTACCATTATCTCCCGACAAGTTCAAAGGATAAAGGACAAGTTTCAAATGACAACAGAAGGAATGTGAGGAAAAAAAACATGTACCTAAATAGCAAACAAAACACAAATAGCACACAAAATTTTTTCAACATCTCGGACACGATACGGCTGCTAAGTCTCATACAGTACATGCAGCTGACACAGCTGGAAACCCTCGAGCCGGACCGCTACATGGCAAGAAGCTACCAGAACAGGTAGGCGGGAACGGATCCATCTCGGAGGACCACAAGGCCACAAAACACGCGATACCAAAGGACAATTAACTTAAAATGCACAAGGGGCAATGCAAAACAAAGAACATAAACATTGTCCTGGAAATATTCAAGGAATAAAACCGAACAATTCTCTAAAAGTTTCGTACCTGAAAGGTTTTATGGATGAAACAAGGGCGGACAGCGCGTGCCTCACAGAAACACATCTTAAAGATTGCCAAGGAAACTGCGATAACTGCGAATACTGTATCGATAAGAAAGAATTGCATATCGATGGATTCAACTTGCTAAGAGCGGATAGAACAGCGAGACGTAAAGGTGGATGTACTATTTATATACATGAGAGGCACATGACAGAGACGGTAATAAGTAAGTTCAACAGCTTCGTGGAAACCCTTGCAGTGAAAATAGAGAAACTAAACGTGTTAATGATAGTCATCTATAGACCTCCAAACTCTCCAAATGAAAAATTTTCGGATGCCATTGATGATATCAGTAACCCTAATAAAGTCCCTAAACTCTCGATCCCCTAATATAATACTCTGCGGCGATTTTAATTTCCCATTTATAAAATACAAAAAGGCGTGTGGAAATATATTTTTACAGCAAGGTAAGAGGGGCACAAGAGAGGACCAGGAGCAAGCAAAAATGTTGATGGCTCTCACAAACGTGCTTATGCTGACACAGGAGATAACAGAAAATACCAGGAAAAATAACTGCCTAGCTCTGGTATTCACAAATAACACGAACTTGATTGCCGATATAAAAATAACCCCAACTATTATCAGACCACAATATAATCGAATTATCAACAAATATGGCGATAACTTTAAAAGACAACACACATACGGAAAGAAGAAGCAAAGTTGGGGCTTTTAACTTAAACTCCAAGACATAAATTGGGAAGAAATCAGATCACACATGACCACCCAAATAGAGTGGAGAACAGTTTTAGAGAATAAAACAACTGAGGAAATGCTAACAACCTTGAAAGAAAAGACGTTGAGAATTTTGGAAAAATATGGTCCGAAAGCACAGCAAAAGGAAAGAGGAACTGGCTAGAGAGGCAAAAGAGAAGAATATTCCGCAAAAGAAAGGGAGTGGAGGCGAAGTTAGCCAACTGCGGAGATAATGCCAGGAAAGTAATACAAGAAAAACTGGAGGGTATCCATAGTGAAATACAAACTCTGATAAAGGGCCATACAGAGAGGGAAGAGGAAAAGGCGGTAGAAGCAATAAAGGAAAATCCAAAATACTTCTACAGTTATGCAAAAAGGAAAACAAAAATGCGCGCTACTATCGGGCCTTTAAGGAAAGGAAATAATGAACTCTCAGACGATCTGAAAGAAATATCTGAAACATTGAGAGCCCAGTATGAATCGGTCTACAGTACCTCGAAAAGTGACAAAGCGATACCTGACATATATGCATTCTTCGAAGAGAAATTGCAAGAAGAATGTATAACAGACTTTGATTTTACCCCAGATGATGTAGCGAGAGCTATAGGACAAATGAAATCACATTCAGCTGCAGGTCCGGACAAATGGAACGCACTATTAATCAAAAACTGTAAAAATGAAATTGCTACACCCTTATACTGGATATGAAGAAGATTCCTAGACACTGGGGATGTACCGAGCATTTGAAAAGCGCAAACATTGGCCCTATATACAGGGTGGCGCAAAAGTCAGGAACCATAGGCACATTTTAATAATTTGTGTTTTAATATGTGTTTTGTTCTTTTCAGATTTGTTGTTGAACCTATGGCACAGAAATTGACAATAGATGAACGGGTGGGGATAATTTTAATGTATGCAAGGCGTGGTAACACACCGATCAGTTGCTACTGCTTTTAATAACAAACACCCTGAGAAGCCACCAGTTGTTCAGGCATCAGTTGGAAAACTGTTCATTCGCTTCAAAGAAACGTGAAGTGTTCATGATCGGCCGCGTAGTGGCTGGCTAAAAAGTTCAACCGATGCAGCAACATCACTAACAGTACTCAATCACCTCGAAAACAGATCACGCAAGTCCTTAAGAAAGTTATCCCAGGAAACGGGTGTCTCCAGAAGATCCATTCAACGAATTCTTACAACAAATCATTTCCACCCCTACAAAGTCCAACTCGTTCAGGAACTGCACGGTGACGACACAGACCGTTGTGTAGAGTTCTGCCAGTGGATTTTACAACATCGACAGCTTCAACGAAGGATCATGTTCAGCGACGAAGCGATATTTCACCTCAGCGGTCGTGTCAATAGGCATAATGCACGCTATTGGGCCAATGAGAACCCCCACTGGATGGAGGAAGGACATGTGTAATTCGATTCACGAATTATGGTGTGGGCTGCGCTCTGGGGGGATTGGTTAATTGGTCCGTACTTTTTCGACGGCAATGTAACAGGTGAAACATATCTGCATTTGCTGCAAATATTTCTAATGCCCATACTGGACGACATTCCATTGGCAGAACGGGCGGAGATGTAGTTTCAGCAGGATGGTGCACTACCACATTTCACAACCATCGTCCGGAGCTCTTTAGATGAAACATTCCCAAGCAAGTGGATCGGACGGCGAGGGCCCGTCGAATGGCCACCTAGTTCTCCAGACCTCACGCCTCTTGACTTTTTCTTGTGGGGCCATCTGAAGTCGGTAGTCTATGCTGATCAACCCAAAACCATACGTTCTCTAAACGATAAAATCACATCTGAGTGTGCCAACAAAATCGGTACTAATGTATTAAGGAATGTTCAAACATCATGCATTCAACGCGTCAGAAAGTGTCTCCAAGTGGAAGGCCACCAATTCGAACATTTATTATAATTTAATAAAATATGCCTATGGTTCCTGACTTTTGCGCCACCCTGTATAAAGGCGGGGATAGATCTCGAGCAAAGACCTATAGACCAGTGTCATTGACGTCCCACCTCACCAAAATATTTGAAAGAATAGTCAGAGAAAATCTATGACCTCTTGGAGACTGGAAAAATTCAACGAAAATCAGCACGGATTCCGATCAGGAAGATCATGCCTATCACAACTTACAGATTATTATAACAATATCCTGGATGCACTTGAAGGTAATGAAAACTATGATGTCATATACACGGATTTTACTAAAGCTTTCGACAAGTGCGATCATAGTACAGGGCTATTCAAAATGATTCACCTGATTTCAAATGAGAATATTTTTTAATGTTACAAATACAGTGTGATTTGTGATACATCAACCAAAAGAAAAACTGTCCAAATTTTGTCTCACCTCATAAATGCTCTGTGACTTCCCCTAGTTACACGAGCAACATTGACACGATAGTCGAATTCCTCCTATACTCGCTCCAGCATGTCCGTTGTCACTGACTCTATGGCAGTAACCATGCGAGTTCGGAGCTCATCCAAAGATACCACCGATGGATGCTCTGAGCACCCGGTGGATCTGTTCTGTAACGTCGACGAAACTCACGCTGCACTGTGACTACTGATTTACAGCTCGAAAACTGCAACACACAAAATGCCTTCTGCTGTGCGGATGCCATTTTCACACTGACTGTTTGTTGCTAGGCTAGGCCACAGCGTGACTTTGGAGCCCTCTCGCGGTGATCTTGTAAAACTCGGATATTTCCTCTTTCATGTGGTGTATGCCCAGTTGATGCATGGTTGATAGGTACGGAAGTATTCTCAGTTGAAATTGGATGAATCACTTTGAATAACCCTGTATAATAGCACATAAAATGAAACATATAGGAATAACAGGCAAAGTGGGAAAATGGATCTACAAGTTCCTCCGAGAACGTCTACAGGTCGTCAAAATTCAAGGTGTATCATCATCAGAATCAGAAGTACGCAGCTCAGTACTACAAGGTACAGTGCTGGCCCCACTCCTGTTCATTATCATGCTAACAGACATAAACAGTGGAGTTAACAGCAACAGTATAGTAACATCATTTGCGGACGATACAAAGATCAGCAGAAAAATCAGCGATGCAAGTGAAGTGGAGACCTTGAAGAGGGACACAAACAAAATATAAAAATGGTCAGAAGACAACAATATGACATTTAATACCGAGAAATTTCAGCTCTTGAGATATGGTAGAAATGAGGAAATTAAACAGACTGCATATTATGCTCCAGATAGACAGGTAATTCAGAGAAGCACGAAAGCGTTCGACTTGGGGGTAATAATGACCGAGGATGTCAAATTCGAGACACAAAATCAGAGAGCAATAAATAAAGCAAAAAGAGTCGCGGGACAGGTACTAAGAACGTTCAAAAGGAGGGACAAGACAGTAAATGATTCCCCTGCTGAGAACACTGATCATACCAAAACTTGAATACTGCTTAGTTTTGACGTCCCCATATAAAAAGGAAGAAATTAATAAACTAGAAGAAACGCAGAGACATTTCACAGCCAAGAGTGATGGCTGCAAAGAACTCAACTACTAGGAAAGACTACGTAAACTAAATCTGTATCCCCTGGAAAGAAGAAGAGAGAGGTACACCATAATCTATGATACATATGGAAAATGATCGAAAAACTGGTATCAAACCTCAAACTAAACCCAATTACCTTCCAAACAACGTTGGAAAATAGGAAAGGCAGAATGTGTAGTGTTCCCAAATTAAAGGCCCGCAAGGGACCTCCTCAATTCTGAAGGAAAATAGCTTGGTTGTCAGGGTGCCAAGACTTTTTAACCAGCTTCCTAAGGACCTCAGAAACGTTACAAGGGTCAAAGTTGAAGTCTTCAAGAGAAGACTAGATGCCTGTCTCAGGACGGTACCAGATAAGCCGGGTGTACCTGGCTATGTGCGGTGGAGAGCGCAAGAGAGCAACTCGCTCCTCCACCAAGCCAGACCTAGAAGCGAGGCCACCAGCTTGACCTTCGTGTGAAGAGAGACCTACGCAAGAAACCGCAACGAGGTTAACGAGGTGTATATATATATATATTATATAATATATATATATATATATATATATATATATATATATATATATAATCACAAACCACTTATACATACAAATTAAAATTACGTCCATTTCTTGCATGGCACTGAAATAGCGATGCCACGCTTTTACCGAGTACCCATAAATCCGTGGGTATCATATCCATTGTTTTACTTCCCGTTAATATGACCCACGCCCTGCAATGAGTACATGCCCACGTCATTTTAAAAATTTTCGCTAATTTACATTTTTTAATGAACCTTTTATTAATACAAGACTCTCATTAACTAAAGGGTATTTATATATATATATATATATATATATATATATATATTATATATATACACACACACACAGTATATATATATATATACACACACACACATATATATTAGGGTGGATCGATTTTACATTTTTTTTGATTTCCATATTCTAATAGAGACAGAAACTTGTGCATGCATGAGAAAATAGCCTCTGCAAAATCTTAGCTTAATAGGTAATCATCTTCTGCCCCCGGCAGAGCGATGAAAATATTTTTAGAGTCAAAAACGTATTTTTAAACCCTAGCCTAGAGTCATAAAATTTTGCATGTGTGTTATTTCATGCCTAAGCAACGATATAAATATATGGGAAATATATAAATGCATTATTTAAGACAAAGAGCCGATCTGAAAATATGTATAATATACATATTTTCAGATCGGCTCTTTGTCTTAAATAATGCATTTATATATTTCCCATATCATTTATATCGTTGCTTAGGCATGAAATAACACACACGCAAAATTTTATGACTCTAGGCTAGGGTTTAAAAATACGTTTTTGACTACTAAAATATGATTTTCATCGCTCTGCCGGGGCAGAAGATGATTACCTATTAAGCTAAGATTTTGCAGAGGCTATTTTCTCATGCATGCGCAAGGTTTTGTCTCTATTAGAATATGGAAATCGAAAAAAATGTAAAATCGATCCACCCTAAATTATATTATATATATATATATATATATATATATATATATATATATATATATATATATATGGTAGAGTTAAATGGATCTTAATTGATGACCAGTTTGGATTTTTGTGTATTGTTTATTGATGATAATTAAGTAATTTATGTGTATCTATTATTTGATAAAGGAATTGAGGTCTCTCTCTCTCTCTCTCTCTCTCTCTCTCTCTCTCTCTCTCTCTCTCTCTCTCTCTCTCTCTCTCTCTCATAATCTCTTGTGTATCATTTATTAGCCTTTGTGTTCCTTCTTCCCCATTCAGAGAGTTCAAAATTAGGTAATACTGTATAGGTATTTAATAATAAGTATGTTCAGGTCTAACTTATAACATATTTAATATCTATAACTTAACCAATCTTATTCACCGTACTGTTACCTAAACGGGTATAATTTAACTTATCCCCCAAACCTAGTAAAATTCGAGACTCTCGCTGTACAGTATATTATTTATGAAACATAATGGTTGGTCCTTTTTGGTCAGATGATGTAGCGACCCGTGGTTCGAAGCCTTAGGCCCTACTCTGACATCCACATTTGCCATTATACGAAGGAGGAAGAAGAAGGTTAAACAGCCCCAAATTTTATTATTAAGGAAACCTATAATATTTACACGACGGAATGGATGTTATGCTGTACATCGCTTTAGTGGGGCGTCTGGTAGCTCAGTGATTACAATGGCGGACTCTAAGCGATGAGGCTCTGGCTCGCTCCCCTTGCTGGGTCCTGGGTTGGATTGCGTTGGCCGCTTTCCCCGTTAATGCTCGGGCTAAAAGTGACCTCTTTGGGCACATTCAACCACCACATCGTGGGGAATGACCTTCCTGGCCATTACCTTTACTTTAGTTCTTATTTACTCGAATGTAATTTAGAAATAAACCCCATTCAAACATACAAGCAATGCGTGGGTTTATATAAAAGGTAAGTTTGAAACCGCTTTTCGTCCAGTTTGTGTAGGCCTGTAGAGCAAGCCTAAGATGATATGATTGTGATTGGAACGGTTGCATTTGTTTTGGCTCAGTTAGGAAACTTGCGATGTATCTTGCTCCTGATGAATTATGCACCCGGATTTATAAAACCAAAAGTGCCTACAATGCAAATTATTAGTTTGTTTGCAAAATTTTAAGATTACACACACACACACACACACATATATATATATATATATATATATATATATATATATATATATATATTATATATATATACACACACACACACTTTGTGTGTGTGTGTGTGTGCGTGTTCATACACGAGCCTAGTTTGGTTAAAGTTTTTTTTCTCTGAGAAGTATAGAGTGGAGCGTATCTTTTATCTTTTTGTCTGCCAGATATATTGAATTGAAGTGAATAACCTTTATTAACTTTATCGCCCGGAGGTCTTTTTTGAGACTGAATAAAATCGTCTGGCATTAACCAGAACAAAGTCAGTAAAGTAACACTGCGCGCTAAAGGTTAAGAGACGTTTGCTTAACCCCTTATCGCCCGGAGGTCTTTTCCGAGATTGAATTAAATCGTCTGGCGTTAGCCAGAATAAAATCAGTAAAGTTAACGGTGCGCGCTAAAGGGGTAAATAAATCCGTTTGTTTTATTCATATTATTTCATTCGTTTCAAAGTAATAAATTGAATAAAATAAGAAGAGATTGACTCGCCTAATCTGAAACGACAGTACATGACAACAACCTTGAAGATATGTCCAAATAAAAATCACTGGTTATTCATCGGATCAAAACGATACGTGGATAAGCTAAATGAAGAAACTCAAATAAAATATAATACCCAGCTGGGTATCACTGGCAAGCGTGTTTTTTGAAGGACGTATAAATACAATGTATAGAAAAGCGAAAGGCACCTTAGTTCATTTGCGCAAACCCGAAACACAATTTCACTACAGTGACGAGAACTTTGATTGTAAATAGTTGGGTATATACCCTACGGGTCGCATACCCTACTGTCGTCTCATCTGAGTAATGTTCCTCAACTTTAGAAAAAGAGGTTTGGGGTTTTAACGACAGAAGAAAGACGAAACTATTTTATCGAAACGTTTTTGTAGAAAAATATTTTCTTGGAAGTTTTTGTAAATTTCTAAAAAAAAAGTAGTCTTTGTAAATGTACATTCAGTATAACTACAGTAGGTTAGGTTAGGTAAAGTTAGTTAAGGTTAGATTAGATTATATGGTGCCGTAGATCATTTTAGGCTTCGGCGTCTTGGTTAGTCGCGTAATTTTATCATCCGAGAACAATTTCTCGACGATTTGAAAATTTGGGTCCGTCGATCAAAAAAGTTTTCTCTTTCAAATGGTCTCACCGCCAAAATGGTTCTAAAAAAAGCCAAATTTTGCGGTGAATGGGGTCGTGTATGGATATGGAAAGAGAAACGATCACGAAACTATAATTTGATATCCGCACATTTGCATACAACAGTTTCCTTCAAACTAACAACGTCATCTTGACGTAAGTCTTGGAAATAATGACGATCTCATGGTTGTAGAATGGCAATGTCACAAATTGCTTCCTTACCTTCGAATAACCTTTCTACTCTAATCAAAGAAACACCAAAATCCACTCCACTTTCAAATCTCGTTTTGGTAATTTTAGCTCCGCATTGTACATAGGCATACCTTAATCCTGAAACCGTGGAAGCGTAATCTTTAGTGCTCTCAATGGTACAAAATCTTCGCCTAGCGTGTAACCAGTTTAGTGTAAGTTATCATTTTAAAGCATATTTGAACGTATATATATATACACACACACGCATGTACAGTATTTAGTACTGAATACGCACTGTATAGTCATATGCAGATCCATAATTTTTACTTCTTTTTTATGCAGGAACGAGGGGCCAAGGGCAAATGCCGCAAAAGCGCCCCTTCCCATAGAAGAAGAGAGCCAAAATCAAAGTCTGGGGTTTACGAGATGCCTAAACACTGTGTTTGAAAGATGGGAGGTCATAGGAGGAAAGATGGATTGAGGAAGGTTATTCTAGAGTTCACCGGTTGAGTAGATGAAAGATTGAAAATATCGATTAACCCTTGCGTTAGAGAGTTGGACAGAAAAGGAATGAGAAAGTGTAGGGAAGCGTAGGGAAGCTGGAGGGAACACGAAAGTAATGAGGAAGTACTGCAACAGGTGAGGGAGGAAAAAAGACTCATTAAGGTGATAAGAGAAAGACAGAAGAAATGGATCGGACATGTGTTGAGAGGAGAAGGATTGTTGAAGGAGGTGATAGAGGGTAGATAATAGTTATGAAGGTAGAAGGAGGCCGAGGGGAAGGAAAAGGAAAGCAATGCTGGATGATTTGAAGGCAGGCAGGAGCTACCATGAGGTGAAAAGGATAGCTCAGGATAGAACACTTTTGGCGGGACACATGAGTTGGACTTGCCTGATAGGTAGAACACGATGGATGGTTATAGAACCTAATTTATCACTGCACAGATTTTCAATTTATCACTGCACAAATTGAAATTATTACTGTGCAAATTGGTTATCACTGCACACTAAAATTAGGTATGCCTCTGGGTAGGGGACCATAAATGTTCCTACAGCTGACTTCCCCGCTTCCGATATCAGGAACGTAGACCCGGGCAGCGGGGCTGGTTCTGCTACTGCCCATTCGAGATATTCTGGGCCTGTGCCTATTCATTTTTCATTCACTTCTGCAACATTCTTTCGGGCATGGAGGCGTACATTCCATATTCTATTCCTACTATTAACACAAAAGAACCTAGGTTTAACTTTACTTGTTCTAATGCTATCCGCAACAGAGAGGCAGTTTTCAGAAGGTACCGTCGCCATCCAACCCCTGACTCTCACTCAGCTTATATTTCTGCTCGGAATCGTGCAAAATCTGTTCTTCGACGCGCCAAAAATTCCTTCATCCGACAAAAATGTGAAAACCTATCCAATTCTAATTCTTCTCGCTCTTTCTGGCATCTAGCTAAGAACCTCTCCAACAACTTTACTTCTTTTTCTTTCCCCCCTCTATTCTATTCCGACGGCTTAGTTGTCGTATTTTCTCCTGACAAAACTGAACTCTTCACTCAGACTTTCGCCTCCAACTCAACCCTGGACGATTCTGGTGTTGTTCCTCCATTTTTTAATTGAATTGAATTGAATAACCTTTATTAATAATAAAATAAATACATTCGTTTTACAATTTACAATGACATGAATAATTGTGAAGCTCGACTATTTATTTTATTTAATTTGGCCCTTAAGCTTTAGGCTTTACTGGACTCTTATTAAAAATAAACAGCTAATTGTTATTAACTACTAATAAATAAATAAATAAGTATTATTAATAGTTAAAGCATGTATTAATCTTAAATTACACCGGTCTGCATGAAAATCGATTTCTTTATTTTGAGTTGTGATTCTGAAGCAGTTCGCTGTAATTTTTTATCTTTTTTATCTTTAATTAATTTCGTTTTTTCATATTTTTCAGATGATAATTCTAACATTACGTCTTTAAAATTTTAATAATGGCTTCTAGAAGATGTACCCATAGTCCAGACATATTTTGTTATATTTGTGGTCGGTATGTTGTTGTAAAACAAAGGACATTAAGAGAGCTTATCATGCTTATTTTGGAATTAAATTAGGAGATCAAGACAAAAGTTGGGCTCCACACAAGGTTTGTCTTACGTGTGTTGCGGCACTAAGGAATTGGAGCAAAGGTAAAAAGAAAAGTTTGCCATTTGGGATCCCTATGGTATGGCGCGAGCCTAGAAACCATACCGACGACTGCTACTTCTGTTCTTGCAATGTTAAAGGTTATAATGCAAAGAATAAAGAGAGCCTTCAATACCCAAGTCTTCCATCTGCAATAAGGCCGGTACCCCATGGTCCAGAAGTTCCTATTCCCCGCCCACCCGAGAGAGAGTCTGGATCAATACAATTCAGATTCTGATTCGGCTCCAAATCCAGACAATGATGATGTTTATGAACAGCCAACAGCTGACCGAGATCCTAAACCATTAACCCAAGCCGAACTAAATGACTTAGTCAGGGATTTGAATCTGCCTAAGGACTCTGCAGAACTTTTGGGGTCTAGATTGCAGGAGAACAATTTATTGGCATCCGACACATACTTCGCTTGGTACAGAAATCGTGAAAGAGACTTCGTGCCTTTTTTCAAAGATGGTCCCTTGGTATTTTGCAAGGACATCGCAGGATTAGTGTGCAAGCTAGGCATCGAATACCAAACCAGTGACTGGAGGTTGTTTATAGATTCCTCTAAAACCAGTCTAAAAGGAGTGTTACTGCACAACGGTAACAAATATGCATCAATCCCAGTGGCCCATTCTACTCATTTAAAAGAGACCTATGATAACATGAAACTGCTTCTGGAAAAAATTCAGTATCAAAATAACAGATGGATATTGTGTGGGGATCTCAAAGTCCTTTGCATATTACTTGGGCAGCAATCAGGATATACTAAGATGCCATGTTTCATCTACGAATGGGATAGTCGAGCACGTGACCAGCACTGGAAGAGGAAAACTTGGCCTCCTAGAGAGAATCTTGCCCCAGGATCAAAGAACATTTTACATGAACATCTAGTTGAACCAAATAAAATCCTCCTACCACCCTTGCACATTAAGTTAGGCTTGATGAAGCAGTATGTCAAAGCATTGAATAGAGAAGGTGAGTGTTTCAAGTACATTTGTTCAAAATATCCAAAGATTAGCTACGAGAAAATAAAGGAAGGTGTTTTTATAGGTCCTCAGATTAGAAAGTTATTGACAGACGATCATTTCCTGAACACAATGACCAATAAAGAAAAAGAAGCATGGCTTGGTTTCAAAGATGTTGTTGAAAACTTCTTGGGAAACTACAAAAACCAAAATTATGAAAGACTGGTGGAAAATATGCTTAAAAAGTTTTGCGCCTTAGGCTGCAACATGAGCCTGAAAGTTCACTTCTTATTTTCGCATCTTGACCGTTTTCCCGAAAATCTCGGAGATGTCAGTGAGGAGCAAGGGGAACGATTTCACCAGGACATCAAAACCATGGAAAGAAGATATCAATGAAGATGGCATACAAATATGATGGCGGATTACTGCTGGTGTCTGCAACGAGATCAGCCTAACGCACAGCATAAGAAAACATCAAAGAAGCACCGGTTTAGTCGTCATTAGTCAGATCTACCTTCGTAGTCTTAAGTCTTTGGAATAAGTCCTGAAATGCTTGCAAGTAAAGAAGGTAAATATATTTTGTTTCTTTCAGTTATTTTTTTATTCTTTCATAAACAAGCAATATGCTTGTCCAAGAGCTAGGAGCTATTTAATTCTGCTTTAATTAGGTTTTACTCTATCATCTAAAGATTTCGTGCTATAAGGGGTGTTGTAATACCTCATCTGTCCCCAAATGTTAACCACCCATTGATGGGAGGGGAGAGTATTTTGCTGGAACGGGACTGGTTGTTATATATATTTACCCTACATTATTATGTAAGCGTTACTGTAGTCTATAACAACAAAATTTATGGTTTAGCATGTGCAATCCAATGTTGGTCTCGATAAGATGGTTCACATTTGCAGATAAATGGGGGATTTATGACACACCCTGTAGTAAGAAAACCATACGTGATAGGGAAAAACTAACTATATTTTTGAGATCAGCGCACTCAAATTATATAGAATCACCAACTTGTTTGTAAAAATCGATCGACAAGTTTTCAAATGTGTACTGGTTTATTCCAGAAGATATAGCGCGAGGTCTTAACGTCTTAAACGTCTTAAAGCGCTTCTGCCTCAAGGGTGCGCTGCTCCCACGAAGTCCACTCAGCGCCTCCTGAGGCGGGGCCACGACGGGGTCGCCACCCTTCTTTTCTCTCGCTCCTGCCATACGATTTGGTCCCCTATTGAATTTGTGGGGGCTGGTCTGGCAGAGGAATACCCTGACACTGTGGGTTGGTCGGGTATGTTGGCTAAAAACATGTCCAAGTGTTTTTTAAAAGTATCTACTGGGACTGCACTTATATCTCTAAGGTACTGAGGCAAGGAGTTAAACAGGCGAGAACCCTGCCTAGAGATACTATTATATTGAAGGGTTTGAATCCTTCTCAGACTGTTTGGTGGGAGGTGATATTTTTTACACATTCTGCCAGTTCTTGTTAAGGTGGGCACAATTGGTTCAGTATTGGGGGCAACTAAAAGCCCTTCTAGAATTTTCCAGGTGTAGATTAGGATGTATCTCTCAAACCTTCTCTCTATGGAATAAAGGTTGAGGCCTCTAAGCCTATCCCAGTAGTTTAATTTGTTTTTACTCACCTGTTGCCCATCAGGTTGTTTAATATACGAGGTAAAGGTTCTTTGTAGGCCCTCAATTTTTTGCAATTCATTCTGTTTGTGGGGAAACCATAATTGAGAGCAGTAGTCAATGCGTGGAAGGACAAGTGATTTCCACAGGGTAAGCATGGTCATACTGTCCCTAGTTCTGAATGTCCTCAGTATATATCCTATTAGTTGTTTGCATGATGAGGTTACTTTGTCAATGTGCCTGTTGAATGTTGCATCTTCAGATAATATAATCCCTAGATCCCTGACATGATCAGTTTGTGCAATATCTTTTCCTGTGGGTCCAGTGTAGTTGAATTGTTCTTTCAGGTATTTATTTGGTCCATACTTAATTAGTTCAAATTTGTCTTCATTGAAGGCCATATTGTTTGCATCTGCCCATGCATATATAGTTTGTAGATCTTTTTGTAGCTCTACACAGTCTTCTTTTTCTGTAATTGGTCTTAGTATTCTGGTATCATCTGCGAATGACAGGAGAGAGCTTCCTAGGTTACAGTTTATATTGTTTAGCATTATAATGAATAGAATTGGTCCTAGTACTGTGCCTTGCGGCACTCCACTAATCACTTCTTTTTCTATAGATCTTGCTCCATTTACAGTTGTTATTTGTTTTCTGTCAGAGAGAAAGGCATGGATCCATTTTCCTACTTTTCCACAAATACCAAGTTCTTTTAGTTTATGGAATAATATACCATGGTCAACCTTGTCAAAAGCTTTTGCAAAGTCTAGATAGATGACATCAACATTGTGGTTTTCTCCCAAGTATTGTAGGATTGTATTGCAATGGTCTATAAGTTCAGTAAGGCAGGATCTCTTGTGTCTGAAGCCATGTTGAAAGTCTTCTAAGAGATGTTCATTTTCTATAAAACTGACAATGTGCCTTTTCAGGACTTTCTCAAATATTTTAATAATATGGGAAGTCAAAGATATGGGTCTATAGTTCTTGGCTTCCTTTCTTTTGCCTCCTTTGTAGATTGGGGTAATATTTGCTTGTTTCATGATTGGTGGTATTCTACTGGTGTCTAGTGAGGATCTCCACAGGATTTTCAAAGGCAGAGATAAAGTATGTTTGCATTCCTTAAGAATCTTGGCTCCAATTCCATCTGGACCAGGGGCTGAACTCCCCGGTAGCTCTGTTATTGCCTGTTGTATATCTCTAGTGGTTATTTGTATATCTTCCAATAATGGTCTGTCTTGGTCATTTTCTTCTCTATCAAAAAATGCTGTAGTTTTTATTTTCTTTGCTACTACAGGGGTACTCCAGCTTAAAGCATATTGAGATTGTAAAATGTTTGCCATTTCCTGTGTATTAGATGTGAGAGTTAGTCCATCTTTAGCAAGCAATGGGCCAATGCTCGTTTTGATAACTGCTTTGCGTTTAGCATAGCTAAAGAAGAATTTGCTATTTTCCTTTATAGTGCCAATAGCTTTGTGTTCATTATCAATATTCTCTCTTATGGTTGACTCCTTTATTTTAAGTTCTAACATCAGTATCTGATTCCGGATGTTACTATGTCTTGTATCACTTAATTGCTTTGTCAGTTGTTTAGATAGCTTTGTTCTCTTTCTCATAAGTGTCCTTCTGTATCTGTGCTCTTTTGTCCGGTGCTTCTGTGCACTATCGTTTTTCTTTGGTGTGTGTTTGTATAATGCTGATGACAGCAGGTATTGTATTCTACTCCAGCATTCTTCTGGCTTTAGGTTTTCTAATTCATCTTCCCAGTTTATTTCTCCCAGACAGTTATTTATTGATGTCCAGTCTGACTTGTGCAGGTTTAGGTCAGAGTATGGCAAGTTCGTTTGGCATGGGTCTTGCTTACATTTGTGGAGGGACAAGTTTGTGAATATGTGCATGACATTGTGGTCGGAGTGTATAGTTGGTGTTATAACAATGTGGTCAATTGTAGTTGCATTATTTGTCAGCACTAAATCTAGGATATTATTTTTTCTAGTTGGGCAGTGGACATGTTGTACTAGGAGCAGTTTTTCCATAAACTCATTCAGGTGTTTTGATTTGGACCTTTTTGTCCCTGATTTCATACCACCATATTGGTTCCAGGTGCAATTTGGGAGATTAAAGTCTCCTGTAATGATTAAGTCTCTTGTTGAGTCTACAATAGCTGGGCATTGCCTGATTTTTTCCAGAACTTCAGTGAGCTCTAGATGGGAGCTATCTGGGGGGCTATAGATATTCACTAGTATTATGTCTTCTTTATTTATGCTGAGCATGATGATTAGGAGTTCACAGGCTCCATTTGAGTATGCCATGAGCAGTTCACTTTGAATGTTTTCAGGGATGTACATCAGGACACCACCATTTAGACGGTCTTCTCTGTCACATCTATGGGTGGTGTACCCTTTGATTGCAATTTCACTACTCATGATCATGGGGTTCAGGTGTGTTTCTGTGAGGGCTATAACTGTGCTAGTAGTGTGTTCCACTAGGCTCTTTAGGTAAGGTACTTTGGTATGGTTTGAGTTTGGGTAAAGGCCCTGGATGTTTAAGTAAATTATTGATACATTTGTGGAGCCATTTGTTTCATCTCCCACATATAGGGCATTTGAAGGGTTCCTGCTGGGGTTCTCGTTTGCTTTTGTATGAGGAGCCCAAGTGAGCTTTGAATGTCTTGTATTTGTTTTATGAGGTGGTAAAACCCCAATGGGGTTTCATGGTTGCTTGCTGTACTATTTTCACCAGTGGGCTTACCTGGACCCGCTACATCAGCATAAGATCTGGGTGCAGGAATGGTATTTGGTCTTGGGTTTTCTTGCACCCCTTGGGCCAAATAGTGCTGAGGGATAGTAGGCTCACTATCCTGGTATTCTCTCCGTTGAGTTTGATGTGGTTGGAATCGGATTGTTCCCTTCAGGTGGGCCAGATTGCAGTTCTCTTTAAAACAACTTCTTTCCCACCATGAGCTCTGGCAAATTTGGGGATGAAAATAGGGACATCTTGCATTGGATCTACATCCAGAAATGCCATTCCCATCGTGTATAAATTTTTTGCAGAGTGGTGGGTGAGCAAATGGGCATTCTCTTCCCTTAAGTCCATATTTACACAAGCCCCTCCTGTAATACTTGCATACTGGCTTCTTGTTTTCACTTTTGGCTTTTTGGTGACTATGTACAGTGGGGTTGTTCACTTTGTTGAAGGTCTTAATGTCTATTTCCTGTTCTTGTTTTTGTTTTCTCTCTTTTGGTGCCCTTTTTGCTTGCAGTGTCCCTCTCTCTAGGGTCTCATCCTGAGGGTTTCTCACTTTTTCAGCAAGCTCTGCATTTGCAATGATAATTTCCTCCTCCTGTAACTCACCTGCCACTTCTACTTCAAGCTCTTCAAATTGTCTGTCATAGTCATCGCAAATTTGACGAGCACATTTAAAGCATGAGAATTTCCTTTTTGAATTTTGAATACTGACATGACAAATGCAAGGTCACCATCGAAGGCATTATACCAATACCATACAAAGAAACCAATTTAATACACGAGAGATAAGAACTGAACAATCCCAAGAAATGTGTTTTTAATACTAGATTACACACGAGAAATTAATAAACAATAGTAATAGACATTAATCCTAGATTTCTGTTAATATGTCATTATTAATCGGGATTTCAACTTGATTTTAAACAAATTTACATTCACAATATTTTTTATATGACATTTAAGTCATTCCATAGTTTCAATCCAATGAAAATGGGTAGGTTTTGAGATGAAGACAATCTAAATTGAGGTATAACAAGCTTTGATCTATTTCTGGTCTGATACGAGTGGATTTCTTGATGAGTTATAAAAAATATCTTTACCCATTGTAAATTAATGATTTTGTTCTTACACTTGTAAGTAAAATGTGCCAGTTTGATTACATTATTGAGCTTTAGTAGATTTAGCTCTTTAAATAATGCACTAGAGTGATCAAGGAAATCAGCATCAGATAATAACCTTATTGCTCGTTTTTGGATGACAAAGATACCATTTAATGCGTTAGCAGTATGCCCGCAAAAATGTAGAGTGCAAATCAATTGCATGCAAGATGATCAATATTGTAAGGGGTGGGGGTAGGGGGACTGGGGTTATGCAACAAGGGGTTAGTCCCCCAAGTTGCATGAAGGGGGGAGGGTTTGAAGGGAGGCCCAGATAAAGACCACCCCCAAAGGGGTAACCTAACCTAACCCTAACCTAAGAAGGTAACCTAAGAGAGGAGATGTTCTCGCTGGCATGTCTCGTGGCATATTGAAGTTCTTGACAGCCTCACTTGGCCTAGAAGGCATAATCAGCCAGTTGGCTTAATCCGCCAGTTGACTTAGGAGTGTATACACACACACACACACACATATATATATATATATATATATATATATATATATATATATATATATACACAGGGCGTCCAAAAAAAATGTATACACACTTTAACAGCTGATAGCTCAATTGATGTTTCTTTCTTTCCAAGTTAAACCCATTAGAATTAATAATGGCAGTCAGACTAAGCTTTGAACAAAGGAAATTCATTCTAAAATGTTACTGGAAGTGTGAAAAAGCAGTTGAAGTGCAAAGACAGTTTAGGAGGGAGTTTCAAACAGATCCACCAACGCGACTTACCATCACTCGAATTAGAGATAAGTTTGAAGCCGGTGGAACTGTTCAGAATGTCCACAAGAAGCGTTCCGGAAGACCACGGACATCGACAAGCCCCACAAAGCAAGAAAGAGTACTGGAAACGTATCACCAAAGTCCAAGAAAATCTGTGCGGCAAGCGAGTCGTGAGGTAGGAATTTCAGAATCGTCTGTCCAACGCATTTTGAAGCGCCGTCAATGGAAAAGTTACATTCCAAGATTAGTCCATGCTATTAATGAAGATGATGATGATGATCCGGACCGAAGAGTGGAGTATTGCGAGTGGTACTTGGCACGATGTGGATGTGGATTGGACGAAGGGGTTTCGTAGAATACCCTCCGCGTTCACCAGACCTCACACCACTAGACTTTTTTTTATGGGGATACTTAAAAGACAAAGTCTACGCTATAAAACCTGCAACAGTCGCTGAATTGAGAGCAGCCATTGAACGAGAATGCACACAAATACCAAACGAAATGTTTCGTGATGTTTGCGATTCCATTGCTTCGCGTTATCAGCAGTGCCTGGACCAGAACGGACGTCAGTTTGAAAACAGGCGTTGACAAAACAATTAAATAATGTCTGTAGATTCTATTACATTTTGAAAATGAAATGTATTTTAATAAACACTGCCTTTATAATTATTTAAAGTGTGTATACATTTTTTTGGGACGCCCTGTATATATATATATATAATATATATATATATATATATATATATATTTTAAAGGAGAGGAGAGGTGCAAAAAATGTATAAATGACTTAGAATAATTCTTCGCTATTATTTTAATTTGTCCCTTGTGTATTGTGTATATGAAGAGAGATGTTCTCACTGCCACGGCTAATAACACAATGAAGAGTCACCCCAGCCACCCTGATCGGCTTAGAGGGCGTTTAGGATATATATATATATATATATATATATATATATATATATACAAAAGGAGAGGAGAGAATGCAAGAATAATTGCCAGATTGCGCTATTTATTTAATTTGCCCCTTTTGTGTGTATATATATATATATATACAGTGCCCGCGAAAAGTATCCGATCACCCTTGAAATTTGTATTTTTTACATAAAAAACAATGTTTAAATGTATACTAACCTTATATTAGTATTTTGTCATCTGTCCTTTGGTTTGGATGACTTGTTCTAGACGTTTTGGCATGGATTTAATCAAGTTTTGACAAACTTCCACTGATATTTCCTTGCACCATACCTTTTTGATGGCCTCTTGTAATTTTTCGACTGAGCCAGTGTCGTGGCATTCAACCTTATTTTTTATTATTAGCCACAGATTTTCTATCGGATTGAGATCTGGACTATTACCAGGCCAATCCAAAATATCAAATTTATTGTCAGTAATCCATTTTGTCACTATTTTGGCCCTGTGACATGGTGCACCATCATGCATGTATGTTTTTGTCCTTTGGATTGCCATTGCCATTGGAAGTTTATCCTGTAGCATTGCTAAATACCGTGCACCATTCATAGTTGTGTTCTTCGGAAGAAAATATAAGTTTCCACGCCCATAGTAACCGAAACAACCCCAAACCATCACACTTGGAGGGTGTTTCATTGTCTTTAGGGTGTATTTAGGGTCCATCCTATTTGAGCCAATAGGCCGGCGAACCTTTTTTGGACAACTTCTGAATGTCAAAAATGTCGACTCATCGCTAAATAAAACCTTCTTCCAGTCATCAACAGTCCAATGAATGTATTTTTTACAAAATGCGACACGTTTTTTACGCATTTTTTCATTAATGAACGGTTTCTTAGCAGCATGGCGAGATGGTAATCCGAGTTCTTTTTGGAGCCGCTCCTGGATAGTTCGTTCAGAAACACCAGATAACAAATTATTCATATTAAATTTTATTTCTTTCGCAGTTATTGTTGGGTTTTTCAATACTAAACGTTTCATAAGTTTGTCTGTTCGCGAATTTGTTTTTCTCGGTCTGCCAGATCGTTTTTTAGGGACTGGCGTGGTTAGGCCACCATTGTTCTTAGCCCGTGAAACCCATAAATTAACGGTACTTTGGGATATGTTTAATTCCTTAGCTATCTGTCTCTGTGATTTCTCACATGCATGCAAAGCAACAATAGCACCTCGACAATCACTCTTAAGTTGTTTTTTAGCACACATTATATATAAATTTTATTTACACCACTTTCTGTAAAAAAAAAAAAATATCAAGAAATTTACACAAACAGTGAAATCTGACAAATTTGAGACACAGCCACCCGCAACGAAGGCTACCAGAACACTAATTTGAGAATGCGTTGGATAGCTCTCATATCAGCGAGCAACCTCAAAGTTACCAGATGTCGCTAGAACAAATAGAAAGTGAATTACGTGTCTCTGAATATCAAGGGAAAATATTGTATTTTCTTGAGTGATCGGATACTTTTCGCGGGCACTGTATATATATATATATATATATATATATATATATGAAAATTATTTCACGAAAGTAACACGTGAAAAATATTCATGATGAATAAAACCACGAAGGAAAGGAAACAGAGTGGTGCTCAAGCGCTTTCGTCTAATGACATCCTCAGGAACACTGAAGTAAATAAAGAGTTCAAGACTATATATAGATTAAAAAAAAAAAATATATATATATATATATATATATATATATATATATATATAATAAATATATAAATAAAAATTGTGGGAGGAGCATACAAATTTGTAAGGAAAACTACCAATTTTAGCACTTTGCCCGAATTCAGCACAAGATCAAATGGATTGTTTACAACCAATTTTATAAATAATGCCTGAATGATATATAGGTCACAAAAAAAAACAAATAAAATAAATTGAAAAATAAATTTGTAAGAGGAGCATACAAATTTATAAGGTAAAATTACCAAAGTTTTAGCACTCTGCCCTTCATGTCTAAATCCGTTCTGAACGAATTCAAAACAATGGGATCGAGTTGAAAAAGACCTTTGCTCATGTTAAAGCTATTTGTAAGTTGGGTAATAGCAGACTCAAGAATATTTCTATTAACAATGTTGCTAGAGTGAAACAAAACTGAAGCATTATTCCAATCAATAAAATGGGATAACTCTGACAAGTGGACAAAAGGGGCACTGGACGACTGTCCCGTTCTAACGGAATATTGATGCTGTTTTACACGCGTGTGCAAATCCTTTCCCGTCTGACCAATGTAAAAGGAATCACATTGTTTACAACCAATTTTATAGATAATGCCTGAATTATTGGTAGGGCTATTTTTTACTATGATATTTTTCACAATATTGTTATATGAAAATACTACATTAATATCCAAAAGTTTAAGTACATTAGCAATGCCTAAAAAGCCTGGGAAAAATGGAAGTACTAAAATATTCTTTGACCAAGTTCGAGTGTTATTATTCACACGATAGAAGGTTCGTTTTGCCTTGTTAAGACAAGATTCCATAAACGCAGGTGGGTAGAACAGATCACTTCCAATACCGTTGATTTTTTCCAATTCGGCATCGATGTATTCCGGACTGGCGATCCTAACGGCGCGGAGAAACATTGAAGAAAATATGGCCTTCTTAATGGGGGTGTCATGTCCAGAGTAAAAGTGTACGTAGGACAAATTGTTTGTTTTTTTCCGATAGATACTAAACTTAAAACCTGGGCTTTCCATATGTACACGCACATCCAAAAACGGGATTGAGTTGTCTTGTTCCACTTCTAAAGTAAACTTAATGGAGGGGACTTTATCATTTAACTGAAGGAGGAAGTCATCCAGGTCACGGTTCATGGGCCAGATACACAAAATATCGTCGACGTACCGCAACCATGGGATGCCAACCCCCAGGATTCTCGGAATGTAAGTAAGTAATTTCGAAAAACTCCATATAAATATTGGAGAGGAGGGGCGACAAGGGGTTGCCCATGGCCATCCCAAAAACCTGTTGATAATACTCGCTATTGAAAGTAAATTTACAGTCTTTGATGCAAAGCTGAATAAGTTCCAAAACGATGTGTGCAGGTAGTGGCAGGTCGTACTTATGTAATTCTCGGGAGAGAAAGTCAAGCATATCGTCACTCGGCACTTTTGTAAACAATAAACAAACGTCAAATAAGACCGTAAAGGTAGGGAAGAGAAGGTGAAGTGGACATGAAAAACGGAATTAAGTCCTTATGATCTTTGAGAATGCGTTTCAAGCCACTATTGAATGAATTGATGACGTCATCCTGCGGGTTCCTCCTAAGTTTTCTGTATGTGGCGGGTCCTGGAGCAGCTCGTTCATCTTTCTAATGTAGTCCACTTTGTCCATAATAACTTTGGTGGACTACATTAGAAAGATGAACGAGCTGCTCCAGGACCCTGCCACATACAGAAAACTTAGGAAGAAAATCAACGGTATTGGAAGTGAATTGTGCTACCCACCTGCGCTTATGGAATCTTGTCTTAACAAGGCAAAACGAACCTTCTATCGTGTGAATAAAATTGGTAGTTTTCCTTACAAATTTGTATGCTCCTCCCACAATTTTTATTTCTATATTTATTATATATATATATATATATATATATATTTTTTTTTTGTAACCTATATATAGTCTTGAACTCTTTATTTACTTCAGTGTTCCTGAGGATGTCATTAGACGAAAGTGCTTGAGCACACTGTGTTTCCTTTCCTTCGTGGTTTTATTCATGAGATATATATATATATATATATATGAATAGAAACGACATAAGTACTAAGGAACGTTTCTGCACACGAGGAGGAGAGATAACGAATAAATGAAAAATGAGGCGAACCGCCCGGGAATCGAACCCAGGGCCTTCCAATTGCCGGTTGGACGCGCTACCATTATGCTACGGCCCTCAATTAATCACAAATCGAAATTCTCCCACATAGGGCAGAAACCAATGCCCTGAGAAGGCACCCTCGCAAATCGTGAATATGCGCATATAACTGCAATGACCGCGCAGTATATAAATGAATAGAAACGACATAAGTACTAAGGAACGTTTCTGCACACGAGGAGGAGAGATAACGAATAAATGAAAAATGAGGCGAACCGCCCGGGAATCGAACCCAGGGCCTTACAATTGCCGGTTGGACGCGCTACCATTATGCTACGGACCTCAATTAATCACAAATCGAAATTCTCCCACATAGGGCAGAAACCAATGCCTGAGAAGGCACCCTCGCAAATCGTGAATATGCGCATATAACTGCAATGACCGCGCAGTATATAAATGAATAGAAACGACATAAGTACTAAGGAACGTTTCTGCACACGAGAGGAGAGAGATAACGAATAAATGAAAAATGAGGCGAACCGCCCGGGAATCGAACCCAGGGCCTTCCAATTGCCGGTTGGACGCGCTACCATTATGGTACGGACCTCAATTAATCACAAATCGAATTCTCCCACATAGGGCAGAAACCAATGCCCTGAGAAGGCACCCTCGCAAATCGTGAATATGCGCATATAACTGCAATGACCGCGCAGTATATAAATGACTAGAAACGACATAAGTACTAAGAACGTTTCTGCACACGAGGAGGAGAGATAACGAATAAATGAAAAATGAGGCGAACCGCCCGGGAATCGAACCCAGGGCCTTACAATTGCCGGTTGGACGCGCTACCATTATGCTACGGCCCTCAATTAATCACAAATCGAAATTCTCCCACATAGGGCAGAAACCAATGCCCTGAGAAGGCACTCTCGCAAATCGTGAATATGCGCATATAACTGCAATGACCGCGCAGTATATAAATGAATAGAAACGACATAAGTACTAAGGAACGTTTCTGCACACGAGGAGGAGAGATAACGAATAAATGAAAAATGAGGCGAACCGCCCGGGAATCGAACCCAGGGCCTTCCAATTGCCGGTTGGACGCGCTACCATTATGCTACGGACCTCAATTAATCACAAATCGAAATTCTCCCACATAGGGCAGAAACCAATGCCCTGAGAAGGCACCCTCGCAAATCGTGAATATGCGCATATAACTGCAATGACCGCGCAGTATATAAATGACTAGAAATGACATAAGTACTAAGGAACGTTTCTGCACACGAGGAGGAGAGATAACGAATAAATGAAAAATGAGGCGAACCGCCCGGGAATCGAACCCAGGGCCTTACAATTGCCGGTGGTTGGACGCGCTACCATTATGCTACGGCCCTCAATTAATCACAAATCGAAATTCTCCCACATAGGGCAGAAACCAATGCCCTGAGAAGGCACCCTCGCAAATCGTGAATATGCGCATATAAACTGCAATGACCGCGCAGTATATAAATGACTAGAAACGACATAAGTACTAAGGAAACGTTCTGCACACGAGGAGGAGAGATAACGAATAAATGAAAAATGAGGCGAACCGCCCGGGAATCGAACCAGGGCTTCAATTGCGGTTGGACGCGCGCTACCATTATGCTACGGACCTCAATTAATCACAAATCGAATTCTCCCACATAGGGCAGACCAATGCCTGAGAAGGCACCCTCGCAAATCGTGAATATGCGCATAAACTGCAATGGACCGCGCAGTATATAAATGAATAGAAAACGACATAAGTACTAAGGAACGTTCTGCACACGAGGAGGAGAGATAACGAATAAATGAAAAATGAGGCGAACCGCCCGGAATCGAACCCAGGGCCTTCCAATTGCGGTTGGACGCGCTACCATTATGCTACAGGACCTCAATTAATCACAAATCGAAATTCTCCCACATAGGGCAGAAACAATGCCCTGAGAAGGCACCTCGCAAATCGTGAATATGCACATATAACTGCAATGACCGCGCAGTATAAAATGAATAGAAACGACATAAGTACTAAGGAACGTTTCTGCACACGAGGAGGAGAGATAACGAATAAATGAAAAATGAGGCGAACCGCCCGGGAATCGAACCCAGGGCCCAATTGCCGGTATATGCAGTTATATGCGTATTCACGATTTGCGAGGGTGCCTTCTCAGGCATTGGTTTCTGCCCTATGTGGGAGAATTTCGATTTGTGATTAATTGAGGTCCGTAGCATAATGGTAGCGCGTCCAAACCGGCAATTGGAAGGCCCTGGGTTCGATTCCGGCGGTTCGCCTCATTTTTCATTTATTCGTTATCTCTCCTCCTCGTGTGCAGAGAACGTTCCTTAGTACTTATGTCGTTTCTATTCTTTATACTGCGCGGTCATTGCAGTTATATGGCATATTCACGATTTGCGAGGGTGCCTTCTCAGGGGCATTGGTTTCTGCCTATGTGGGAGAATTTCGATTGTGATAATTGAGGTCCGTAGCATAATGTAGCGCGTCAAACCGGCAATTGGAAGGCCCTGGGTTCCGATTCCCGGGCGGTTCGCCTCATTTTTCATTTATTCGTTATCTCTCCTCCTCGTGTGCAGAACGTTCCTAGTACTTATGTCGTTTCTATTCATTTATATACTGCGCGGTCATTGCAGTATATTATATATATATATAATATATATATATATATATATATATACACAGTGGGTGTAGTGCTAAATAAAGAAGTGAGGGAACGCATTTTGAAAGTGCCTCTCAGATGCGGGGGGGGGCAATGCGAGCGCGCGAGCCATACAGCTGGGGGTCCGGGGGCACTGTAAGCCACCGGGAAATCTTTTGAAATCTGACCAATTTCAGGAATATTTTGAGGTCATATGCACTGGATATTAGGATATATTCCAAGGTTGAAGATGCAGTATTTCCAGTTCATTAGATATATGACATCCAGTACGATCAATAAAAATAGCTAACAACTGGAATGATTAACTAAAAAAAGTTAACAACTGGTACGCCGTGGTGACTGTTTCACCATACTTTATAGGCTAGCATTGCCTCAGTCGAAGCTAAAAGAAATGAAACAGTTAATGATTCTTTCATATTTCTTCTAGGGGTGGAAATTAAAATTTCATGACGTTAGAGATTTGTAAGTTCGGATTTATTTGAAATAGTGAGGGAACGCCGTTCCGTTCTACCAAAAAAGTAAGGGAACGCCGTTCCCATGCGTTCCACAGCCCTACACACTGTGTGTATATATATATATATATATGTATATATATATATATATATATATATTAAAAGAGAGATGTTCTCACTGCCATGGCTCAACGCTAATGAAGTTCTTGACAGCCTCAGTTGCTAGAAGGCGTAATTGGCTTAGAAGGTGTTTAGAAGGAATGTATACATATTAATGGAGAGGAGAGAGTGCAAAAATGTAGAGCCAGACAGTTGGCTGTTAGAATATATATATATATATATATATAGTATATATACGAATTAAAGGACACACACCGTATATAACTTAATCAGATACACGCAAAAGAAGAATTAACAGAGTTCTTTCGCAATACAATAGCAAATATATACGAGTCTATATATATATATATATATAGAGAGAGAGAGAGAGAGAGAGAGAGAGACTACCGCACAGCCCCATCTCAAAACTAACAAAATACATACAAGCATGCCTTCCTTAGACTACCAACCAACCATCAGCACCACCATTTGACCGGTAAGGTCTCAAAAACGACCCAAATAATAGACAGAGCTATTAAGCATAAACGTATTAAAATATATTTATGAGGCCATGATAGACCAATAAAGTCTCAAAAAACGACACAGACATAGACGAACTTTGTGTATACTCATAAAGTATTAAAAATACGTTTAACGAGGCCAAGGCTGTAATGTAATAGCATGCTATCCGCTCTTTCAATTAAAAACTAAAACACGATAAACAAAATCTAAAGCAAAAACAAATTTTCACCTTAATATACAAATTTATCTTTAAACTATAATATAAAAAATATTAATATAATTTTTAAACAAAATTGGATTTAAGTTTAAGTATAACAGATTTTTTTCGCCTTTTACAATGAATTAAAGGGAATTATTCAAAACAGCGAGTTATTTAAAACAAATTTCGTCTTAATATACAAATTTAACTTTTTAACCACATTATAAAAATAGTAATTTAAAACAGTTAACGCATACCGTTAAAATATATTATTTTCCACAGTAATGTTATGATATAGCATTTATAGAAATCGTTTAGCAGGGCTACCCAAGTAAATGGCATTTTCTCTGCATATTATAAAAAATAGTAATTTAAGGCGAAACTTATTCATTTGTTTCCCCCTTTTACAATGCATTAAAGGGAATTTTATTTAATTCTTCATTGAAAGCTTTTTACAGCAGCTTAATTAAACTTCTTCAACCCAATATAACTGGCTCATTTACCCATATTTCAGAATTTTATTTATTGGCGAACTTAATTAAATATATGCTTTACCAATTAAAATTTCTCAACCCGAAAGATATCAATCAAACGAAGATATTTGAAAGGTATAGAAATGTTCGTTTACTTTTCAATCAAACGGCTATAGATATTTGAAAGGTATAGAAATGTTCGTTTACTTTTCATTCAAACGGCTATAGATATTTGAAAGGTATAGAAATGGTCTAATGGGTTATGTATATACATCTATTAACCCCCAGCGTCGTTTTTTGAGGACACATTTTAAAACTGCAATTTTAGGTTAGAACTTAAATTTTTAAATATTATTTTTTCTGCATCAATTAACTTTATTTATAGTCTAGCCCAGTATTTCTTAACCTGGGGGAAATTTCAGGAATCCAGGGGGGATTTACGGCAGAATTTTGTTTGGTGATCATATAATTAGTGTGCATTATAAGTCTGCTAATGTTATTAAATTTTGTCTTCGAGGCTACTTTTTTCCATATCCTAATGGAGGGGGAATTCGGGTAGGGCGAACTGGTGGAATGGGGAAATGACACGAAAAAGGTTAGGAACCGCTGGTCTAGCCGAATATAACAAGAAATATCAGGAAATAGTTTTGGGCTAAATTATAAACCTTCTCGCCTTCTCTCTCTCTGTATCGCCCCCTCTCTCAGGCAAAAACTTAAGGACCGCCCATAAACCCCCGTTCAGTAACCTCCCACTAAAATACCATTAACCAATGAGTGTTTTGTTTTCTGAAAGTGCGGGGAGGGGGGGAGGCTTTCCTCCATCAAGCCCCATTCTAGGGTGCGCTTTCTCCCCGCTCCTATAAAAATGCGTAACAGAGCCAAATACGATTCATTTCCAGTTTAGTGAAGCTTTCAAGCGGTGCACTACGAATTTATAAGCAAAGAAAATGTCGTCTGACGAATTCCTTAATATTGTCATGTAAGTTATTTAAGTGCTCTACGCGAATAACCTTATTTGCTCTCAGTGAAGTATATGGAATCTATTTCTACTGGTTCGCCATTTATGTAGAAGTGTGTTTTTTTGTGAGTGCACAATTTTAATATATTATTATTTTTATCTGAAAGGTCGGACTCGTCCATTCACGAATCTCTATGCGAATTTATAACACCTGAATTGTTTCTATGTGGTGATACAGTGTGAGTAGCTATTTTGGAGCAAGTGTAGTTTACGTCCCCCTGTGGTGTAGTTTACGTCCCCCTACATTATTCTAGTGTAGTTTGCGTTCCCCAACTTTCTCCGTGTATACCTAATCAAATAAAACGTTAAAACTAACGAAAATATTATGACCTAACCTAACCAATCGTCAATATATATATATATATATATTACGACTTAACCTAACCAATCGTTACTTATATATATATATATATATATATATATATATATATATATATATGACGATTGGTTAGGTTAATTCGTAATATTTCGTTAGTTTTGACGTTTTATTTGATGGATTCATTTAAAAAATGTCTCCTAAAGCTCCTAGTGTAGTTTACGTTCCCAACTTTGACCTAGTGTAGTTTGTGTCCCCTTTTGCGTCAGGGAGACGTAAACTACACTTGCTCCGCTATATATTAATATATATATATATATGCCCATTCTCTACGTATGTGACATTATTTTACAGTGCTAACGCGTGCGTGCATTTCATGGGGTTCGTAGACGACGGATGTACATTCTCGAATTAGGCCTTAGAGCAAGCGGCGTTACAAGAGTCGCCCTACGAGAGTAGCCCCGTCGATTACATCGTGTAATTCAGAAGCAGGCTATTAAGGGGTACCTCGTGCATCTCCCCCCTTACATAAAACCTCTTTTAACATGAATAGAGCATTTATAATAAACATTCTTTAAACTCCAATACTAATATGTCTAATTAAACGTAAATATTTTTATTCTTAGCGATGCCCTGACTGTATATTTTTTTTCTTTTTAGGGACGATCAGCTCGAATGTGAGATTGTCGGAAAAATGATGCAAGTTTTTGTCCTTTTTTCTTGTACGTGTGTGTGGGTTGGGGGTAGGAATAAATCAAATATTTTCAACATTTTATTGAAACATTCAACATTTTATTAACTAATTGTAAAATTAACACAAAATTCTTGTAATAGCACATTTTAATTGTAAAATTAACACAGGTTTAAGTAATATCGAGTTATTACATCGGTACGTAGTATATATACATGTTCTCATTTATACAACACACATTTCATTTACAAATGGGAATCTGCGGATTACCTCACTAAACACGAGTTTATCATTACCCTCATAATCACAGAAATCTAGCTTTTTTAAGAAGTCTAAATAGCTGTTCCTGCGAACCAGAAATGAAATAAAGCAGAGGCAATGGTGCCCACACATATTTGAGAAATGAGACTGATACCTTTGTGGATTCCATCCAACCCTCTGTACACGTAGTTTTTTTTTATATAAAATCCATAATTACGGGGTTGAGCCACAATTTTATTGCTAGAGAATCATAAAAATAGACAAATTCTCTATTTCTAACAAATATTGCGAACCAGTGGGTATCCGGGCTACCAATGGAGTCTGTTTACTATAAATGCAGCATTTTTTTCATAATCGGGTTTCAATTTTTCTTTTTTTGCATAAGTCCCGATGAATATGCTTCATGTGAAACAATCCTGGTTCATAATTGTGCGTATCGTCATTTCATCCATTATTTTTAAAAATTGCAAGATACACTTCTGAAGCGATCAATCTCGATGACGTTCTGGCTTTCCAAGTAAAACAATACACTTATAAGGGTGGCCAAATTCAAATCTTACACCGAGACTGCCATGCGTCTGGGGATTTAGATGCTTGTTCACGTAGCACACTGGTCAGCCGATATATCAAATGCGTACAATGTGATTCCTCTTATAAACTCATTTATAGTGACACCCGAACCAAAAACATCACACCCATTAATATCGCGCGATAGATTATGGTACACACGTGAACATAGAGAAAACTCTGGCCCTCTAGAATATTTCACTTCCAAACCACCATCAACAGATGCACCGTTGATATGTAAACTTATGATCGTGAAGCTGAAATTTTGGAATTTGAAAGCGGATTTCTTATAGTCGCCGACCATGGATTTATAGTCGAGCAAGCCAATAAGAACACGCTGTGGGAGAATATCCAAAGCTACATTCTCTATCTGTTTGGTGATTACACCCGCCGTGACGGTATTCGTTTTTAAAATCACGCGTCTCATCGGGTATTTAGCTGTATCTTTCAACAAGCGCTTTTCAATTTCCATCTGCCTCGTAGCAGATAGGTTCACCCGCCGAACTCTAAGATGTGTATCTGAAATGTGTACAGCAACAGGTTTGGCAGATTGGTCGCTACCCTCGTCCAGATTTAAACATATCTCGGGGGCTGTACGTGAAATTTTAATCCTCATTTCAATACCGTTCAAAAGCAACTTAACTTGCGATAAAAAATCCGAATGAAGTCTCGCGAAGCAATCGTATATTTTCTTTTTAGAATTTTTAAATTTATTTTTCACACTGCCCATCAATTGGGGGTATAATACCCCTGAGCCGCCAAATTTGTCTCTTGTATCTCTCGTAAAGTTTAAAACAGTTTCTAAATAGGATCTATAATGGTAATTGCTAGCTCAAGGTGAAACGTTAGTTTGATTTAGGTACACCTCACACTGACTTATCGGTGTGTGTAGGAAGTTGTTTTCAGGGTATACTGCGTAATCCTCTTCGCAATCTGTACCATCCGAATGAGCAATTCTTAGTTTAGTGTAAATAAATACGTTGGAAGGGTAAAAAAAATTACTACCTGAAGAAATCACGAAGAAACTCTATAGGAGCCGTCGTTGATCCAATAGCGTTCAGAGAGTGAATTGTGACGAATTCGGTCTTCACAATACTTGTTTGCGTCGGACGCACATCAAAGAGATTTAACTCGGATTTGCAGCATTCCGAACTATGAGGGTGAATAAAACGAGTCATGGCACCCGCTAATGCACCCTTCCACTTCAATTGTACAAACAGCTATGAGAAGACTCTGTAACAAATTTACCTTATATTAGTGTTTAAAAAATAAGTCCACGACCGGTTTCATACGCTTAGAACATTTCTTTTTTTTTAAGTCCTTCCCGCTTTCCATCACGTTTTGTCTGCTTAGCTTTCCTTTTTTTTCCTCGTCGTACAGGACACTTTCTTCTTATAGCAGCCTTTTGTTTTTTCCTTCTTCTATAACCTCCGCCGCGCATTTTTCTCTTCGCATCTTCGACGATTTCATCTCGTGTACATCGTAAGTGTTTTCTGAAAGCTTCTTTAGGTTTGCTGCCTGACGTTATATCTTCAAATGTGTTAAGTCCTGATTGTAAGGCCTTCTTTCCAAGATATCTGCTTCCACTTTTCAGTAAGGTCACAGCTGTGCGTAGTATAGCCGAAAAAATTGATCGGATCCCACTTCCATGTTGGTACCTCACTCGGTAGACGGTAAATGGCCTCTGTGTCATTCTGTCGCAACACTACGGAACTGGAGCTTCACGGATAAGCTCCCGTAGCCGAATGGAAACTTTTTTCCCTCAATCGTTCTTATATACTGTATATTGAGATACTGGTTAGTAGGTTAGGTGCAACTTTGACATGATCGGGGATATGCACAATGCGTAACAAACGCGCCTGGGTGTCCCCAAGAAATTGGTGGTCCACGATATCACTGTAAACATAACACATGCTCGGGGCAAGGGGTCCAGAAGCTAATTTCGGTAAATTTAGTTGGTACAATAACTGAGCAAGTCATGCTGTGACTCGTGAAAAGTCTCTTTGGAAGGCCCCGCCGTATGTGTCCACAGTTATAATTTGGAACAGTTCATTGTCCTTAATATTTGTACAAGCCGTTGATTTTAACATCAAAGTATGGGCCGGTGTGTCTATGTTTACGACTTCAAAAAGTAAATCGGAGGTGAGGTATGACCTTTCAAGACTCTTATTTAAAGCCCCCACAATATCCGAGGCTGTGTCATAATAACCAGGTGCTAGTGTTACTTTTGTACCATAGTACTGTGTCTCGCCAAACCAGACTGAACGTATAGTGCCACCTAAAGTTACGCCTAATTTTTCACACTCATCGAATCTTCTAAGAACCAGAAAAATGGCCTATTTCTTCTCAATACTTAATAACTTGGTGGTGAACTGAAATTCGCACAGACCGACCTCATATGGTCCACCCCCCAATTCGATAGGTCCATGCAATTCTGTTATAAAGCTGGACAGAGTGTTGTCAGGATGCACGTCCAAAGAGGCAGAAAAGGGCAGTGACGTAGAAGTGGTTAGGCGTTATTTTGTATCATATACTACTTAAGTTTCATTATTGTTTGAGCTTTTATATAGGCGTTGAAGCTTTCAGGGTACCCTAGCCACTTCACCAGATACATCTTTCTCTTCTCTGTACCTTTACTGCCTAAAAGTTTCTCAATTTTAAACGCTTTTTTACCTAAATTAAATACCACCATCTACATCACCTCGCCATAAAGGCCTCCCTCAACTACTTCGCCATTCAAATCTTCGACGTAATACATCAGCACATTGTTTTTAGGCCTCATAGATCAAACTTCAAAAATCTCCTGAGTCCATCCTTGATCAAAACCTTTCGCGAATTTATTCCCCGCTCGTGATAGACTTACATAATCATTGATTTTGAAACGACCAGAGCGTGGTGGTGCTCTACAGTTATCTTTTCTAGGCTCTATATGGACGTGTAATAACTGATGTTAAACTCCGTCAGCATGTTCTAGAAAGCTCGGCCTATAAACTCTTTCCCCAAATCTGTACAAAAATAGCCAGGAATCCTGTTTTCTTTCAACATCAGCGCTTTGGTCGCTTTAGCCACTGGTTCAGGCGATTTATTCTTCAGTAGGACGAGCCATAAGTATCTAGAGAACACATGTATTATAAACAAAATATATCTATACCCGTTATTATACAGTGAATATCTCTGCATGTCTGTTAAATCCGCCTGCCTAATAGAATCAACCGAGGCTGCTAAAGTCTTGGCAGGTTTAAACCTTCTCAATGATTTATGTAGTGTATAAGCATTCTGTTCACGCAAAAACCTCTCAACATCTTTTTTCTCTACTCCCTCATTATATACGCTTCTGTACAATATATTAACACCACCTTAGGATGCTGGATTAGAAATGTCATAATAACTGTTTCTTAATATGTTAGCCATTTAAGTATTTTAAAGGCGCGCGGGTAGGGTTGTCTGTTGGTGGATGGCCTCCTCTTCTTCAAAGATGCTACCGATAGAGGCGAAGATGTGTTCAGTTGTGGTACTTGCGCTGCTTCCCCCAAGTATTTTAACCTGTTCTGGTTACCTACCAACGTTTTTGAGATGCTTATTTGCTGTAGTCTAGCTTTAATAGGCCCCCATCCTGTTGGTGAAGGTCTATCCCACTTTCTCACCAAATCATGCACGATATCAATGATGTTCAAGCTCTGTACCTTTGACCATCCAACAACAACCTCGCATGTATCAGACCATTGTATAATGGGGTCCTCACTCAATAGATTGTAAAGACTTAACCCTTTGTTCCTCAATGTATGAGGTAGATTACTTTTTAGTACATGCTCGATGTGTTGCGAGCCGTTGTTCTTTGACTGCTCGTTTCTAGCCTCGGCTTCAGGTCCTACGCCATCAACATCATCAGTCCCATATCTGATAACTAAGGCGACCTCGGTCGGTTTCTTATAATCTTCGAGCTCTTGAAGAAATTTATGTAGAGCTTCTTGATATAAAATTCTTTTCTCGTCAGGGGGCTTCTCGCTGTTTAATAGATTCACCAATTCATTCTCCATTCTTTTAAGCCTATTTTTCTCCGGATCTAATGCTGATTCCTGGTTCTTTTGTATTTTGCAGCGAAGCATACACCTCGTGTGGAAGCACGACCACTTTCTTCATTATATTATACTAGGCAATAAAGGTGCCAAAACTGAAAACAAGAGGGGAGGAATGAACCCCCTCTTTGCACAATAATTTGCTCTTTTCTTTCCCACACTTTGCTTTTTACGAGCGAGTGCACGTATTATGCTAATACCCCAATTTGTGCACGTATTATGCTAATACCCCAATTTGTGCCACATCTCTACGTTGTGCGAATAAGATTAGATATTGTGTATTTAGTGATACATCACGCATGTATCTATTCTTGAAAAACAGGTTTTGATGAAGAACACGCTTATGTTAAGATGGTGGGAGAATACTGTAAATGTCTCGGCAAACGTTTAGTCCATTTCTAACATGAGATCGTCAGTTACAATAACCGTGTGTTCATCACCCTTTATAGAACTAACATCGTAAATGCCTTTGTGGAACAAAATATCATCTTGGTACTCGTTGAATACGGCTTGGTATGTCGAATAGCACCAAGCACCATATGACTTTGTGTACAAAATTTGAGAACAGAACGTCCTTATCTTTAATGATTTTAAGCATAAACACAGTTTTGCCACAGCCTGTAGGTCCGGAAATAATGCATGTAGAAGGATTTGTGAACCTGAATTTTTCTACAGAATCCATCTCTAACACGACACACTTCTAAGTGGAGCCTTTACAAAATATAACAAAATTTTAAGTGTTGCTCCTTATATTCTTGTTTTTCTTCTTCTCCAGAACCGTGAATGATGAGGTACAGAGTCAGCAACATGTCCCCACCATAGATATTGCTGGCGACGATAGTGTAGTTGAGGTTACAGACTCCACCAGCGAGCCATCAGTAGCGACAAACACAGCGCCTCCCATCGTCGATTCGAGAAGAAAGCGGGTGCATGACGGTGAAACGTCTTCCACATCAAAGCAAGTAAAGTCGTCGAACGTTGGAACCGCAGTAATAGAACCGCAACCCTCCACGTCTTACGACACGACTCCTTCAGTAGCACCATCTACAAATAAAACTGCACCCACTTACCCCCATTCAATACCGGCCGAGCCCTCCACCTCAGCAGTAACATAGCAACCTGTAGGCAGTGGTATACCATTCGAGCTGTTACGTTGCAACGTCACCACCGCCCCATCCCTGACTGGAAACCGGTACGTAGTCAGGGTCAACCCTTTGAACACGAACTGCGGCGCATGGTTGAACGTATTGTGGAGTTTGCCCTTCAGAGCGGTGAGGGGCGTGAAGTCAGGCGCGTCTGGCGCTCGGGTTCGGGTTAGCTGATACCGATAGAGACGATTTTTGGATAGTAATACCCTACAGGCGTCTAGCCGCCGTAGATGTAGAGTATATTTTGGGGCGTATAATGCAGGCAACTCAAAGCGGCTCCGAGCTTAATTTGGAGAATTTTACGATTGATATAGACCATGTCTACCGACCTGTAGGTCACAACGCAACGCCTTATACTCTTAACTTTAACAGTTATCATATATACAAAAGAGACACTACTTTCGAGCGTGGTTGTGGTTTTATAGCATTAGTCTTGGCTCATATGTTTACTGTGATAAATACAGCTGCCCAAAAAATCGGGATGCCTACGGTAGTGGAGCGTGCACGTAAACTGGCTGCAGACTGTAGACTTGAATTTGCCTGTAGACTTGAATTTGCCTGTAATTAGTGATGTAGCGGATGTCATTTTTTTCACATCCGCGGATGCGGATGCGGATGAGGATGTTTGATTTCAACATATGCGGATGCGGATGTCTACATTTTCGTTATTTTTTAGGATATATTCGAGATTTGTTGTGTTTAACGTATATAATAAGTTATTATATAGAGAGAGCTGTAGCTATAATGTAATATAATTGATTAATTGTACAATAATTGCTGTACTTTTCTCTGAACATATAAAATAATATCAAGCATCTAACTAATATAGAAATCAATTAGTGAATTCGTCTGCAAATAAATTCGTTATATTTTGTTGAGTTTCAGCCACAATTAGAAACCATAATTGTGTTACCAGGATGCGGGACGTGAACCCAACTCAAATGCACCCCCACCGACCTCTTTCCCCAACCTCCACCCTTATAGAAAGAGATCTTTAATTAGCTTGATAACTATTTATATTAAGTTTAAAGTTTTATTAGGCATATTTATAAATGAGTAATTAAAATAAAGTAAACTAAGATGTTCATCGTTTAATGTTCAAACTTAATTATAGGAAGGTTATGCTTAAGGAACATTAATTTTTCTGCCTTTTCTGCTGCCAGTCTGTTTCTCTTTTCATCATATATTAATCCAGCACTGCTAAATAATCTCTCGCTTGGTACGTTTGTTGGAGGACAGGCTAAATGTTTCCTTGCAAGTTTACTCAAGTATGGATAGATATTCTGCGTATTTTTCCACCAACTAATAGGATTGTCACATGCAGCCAGGCGTTTTTCTTGGTGATAGCTCTCGATAATTTTTACTACATCTTTTGACATCGCGTAGGTCTCGTCATTGCTGCTTGACTCAAGAAACTGAGGACAGATTCTGTGATAGATTTGCTGTTGAAGGTGTTGGTTCTGTCACTGAAACTTTTATTCTTTTGGTGGGTGGCGAAGCGACAGATTCAAGAGATTGAAGCTCTTCAACTGCTTTGCCAAGTGATGATTTAACTCGTTCTAATGTACTAGGTGAAAATAACTTAGCTTTGTAACGTGGATCTAAGTAGGTTGCAAGAGAGTAACTTCATACAAGAACAGCCTCTCGTCTTGTCGCTTGCATCACTTTTGCGCACAATGAACTAGTTCTATTAATATAGTAGAATTTGATAATTTCCGCTTATTAATGACGTTTTATCTCAACGGTCCACATCCGCACGACATCCGCAGTCCAAAGTGCGGATGCGGACGCGGATGCGGATGCGAGAAAATGTGCGGATGTTCCGCGGATGCGGATGCGGATGTGACCTACATCACTACCTGTAATATGGGGCCTGAAGAGCTGCGAAAGGCAGAGCAGGTAATGGGTGTACGTATAGTTGTTTTTGATTGGATGATAACCGTAGGACTGTGTATGTTTTTAAAAGCAGCGTGAGAGAACGTACAAAGCCCCTACTTATTTTAGGCTTGTCTGGGGCAACGTATCTACCCATCTGTAATATAAGGGCTTTTTACGCTAGTTATGATAAAAGCCGGAAATATGGAAGACATCACGATTTATGTAAGGGGTGTCTCGAGTTTACGAATGACCTGTTGAAGCATTGTAAGGAGTGTCACATGATTTGCGATCAGTGTAAGAGCCCCAGGTGTGAAAGTCGGGTAGTTGAAACTGAGAAGCGTGACTGTAATGTATGTAAGCGCATGTTTTTCAATAACATCTGTTTTGCGCACCATAAATCGAATGGCACGTGCAGGAAAATGGGGATTTGCGAGTGTGGAATGTTTCATACAATGGACAGTTGGGGAAAGTTTGAGCACAAATGCGATGAAATTCACTGTTCTACGTGTTATGAAAAATATAAGGCGGACGGTGTAAAGCATGTGTTATATGAAAGATGCCAAGCCTAAAAATAAACCCTGTATAACCGTGTATTATGACATAGAAACTTACACAAACCATGAAATAAAAGAGGTTATTCCGCATTTACTCTTAAGTCAGACTATTTGTGACGAGTGCATGAACATTGAGTGTGATGAATGCCTCAAATGTGGTAAGCGGACAAACATTTTTAAGGTGTCTACAGGAGATTCCCCCGTGAAACTCTTTGTGAACTATATTGTCAAGCTGGCGGATCAGTTCAAAAAAATTACTGTGTATATTCTTGCCCATAACGCGGTAAAATTTGACACCCAGTTCCTTTATAAATTGCTGCTTGAGCACGAGTCATCAGAGATATTCACGGGTGATCCCCTGAAAAGAGGGAACAACCTTATACAGATGCAGATAAGGGAAATGTACAGTTTAAAGACACCCTGCTGTTCACACCTTGTAAATTAGCCAGGCTACCCAAGGTGATGGGCGTAGGCACCGAAGTCTCTAAAGGGTACATCCCTTACACATTCCTCACTCAAGACACTTTAAATTATGTCGGTCCACCACCCCTCAAACATTACTTTAACTATGAATGTACGAGTGATAGTGAGCGTGAAGATTTTGACCGCTACTACACCAGCTTTAATGAAGATACCCCTTACAATATAGCGTATGAATGTGAACGTTATTGTGTGAATGACGTACGTGTACTTAGAGTATGTACATAACCCGTTTCAACTGTGATCCACTACAAGCCGCAACCACGATCGCCTCACTATGTTTTACTGTATTCAAGAATAACTTCATGCCCAAAGATACGTTAGCTGTCATTCCTCGAAACGTCCGGCGCAGTTATGGATATAAGGCTATTTACTGGCTCACACACATACAACAGCAGGCAGGTGTGTATATACAAAACACGTTCGCAACACGGGAGAGGTTGCCATTAAAATCAATGGCCGTGTTTTTTGGGTGACCGGTTTAAGTGAGGACCCAACCACTGGCGAGAGATGTGTGTACTCCTTAATGGCTGCTGCTGGCATGGATGTCCACGTCTCGAGTGCGCCGTCGCAGGGGACGTCCATGGAAGATCCCCCGCCGACAGCCTCGCAAGGACCCGCACCCTCGACCAGCTTATAAGCTCCCAGTTCACTCACAAGGTTTTGTGGAAGCATAAATATGATGCCTGGATGGAAGCCGATGAGCAGTATCGCGAAGAAATAAGGGCCATCAAACGTACAATGGTGGTGGAACCCTTCAAATGCGGTGACAGCTTCTTTGGAGGAGGGACAAACCCATTCAAACTTTACTTTCCGCCTACGGACGGGGTGAAGCTTCACTACGATTTCTGCTCATTATACCCTTACCTGATGAAGAACAATCCGTACCCCGTAGGTGCGCCTGAAAAACTTGTGGGTCCGGCCATGCCTACCATCGAGGAGTTCTCAGCTAACTTGAGTGAGAGCTACTTTGGGCTTTCTTTCGTAAATGTGCTTCCCCCTCGCGACTTATGGATGCCGATCTTGCCTGTTGTTATAGACTACAAACTCATGTTCCCTCTGTGTGTGAAGTGTGCAGAGGAGAACTATGGGGACTGTAATCACACGATCAACCAGAGGAATATCAGAGGCGTATATACAAGTCCTGAACTGTCCCTAGCCCTCCGCCACGCGTACAGAATACTGAAGATATATGAGGTGTGGATGTGTCAGAAGCTCCCCAACCTTTTCACGCAATATATAAATACTTTTCCGAAGGATAAAGTAGAAGCTTCAGGGTACCCACGAGGAGTTGAACAGAAAATGAGAAAACGGCGTATATTCAACGCTACCGTGATCGTGAAGGGATACAGCTTGACCGTGCCCAAATTGTGAGAAACCCTGGCAAGCGCTTTAGTGCAAAGTTGTGCCTAAATAATCTTTCGGGCAAGTTTTCCCAGAATACAGACAAGGGGAATGTACATTTAGCTCAAAGTTATAGTGAAAGTCTGGGATTATGCAAACGCCAACGATCAAGCTGTAGCACCTGTTGCATTCTCTCGGACAGTGGGTTCTGTACGCTGATACAGATAGTGTGATATTCACGGAGAAGGGAGGTGAATATATGCCTCCTGTTGGGGAATTCCTTGGAGAGTTGACTGATGAGATCAACGATGAGTATGGAGACATCGCATTCGGCGATTCTTTTGTCTCAACAGGCCCAAAAACTTACGGTGTACGCGTGAGAGTGAGGGATGAGTACACGTACATCGTGAAGGCTAAAGGTATCACGCTCAACCATGCCAACCGCCAGATCCTCAACTTTGAATCGCTCAAAGATCTAGTGAACTTAGAAGACGATGTAATGAGAGTGACCAACCACCCCACCTGGTTGTGGGGACAGAAATTAGGGGGCGTGAAGAAACTTAGGGGCACGAAGGTTTGTCGTAACACTTACAGGAAACAATACCAGGTGCGTGGCACCTACGACACTGTACCCTTTGGGTACCATGGTCCTTGGATGTTTTATATATATATATATATATATATATATATATATATATATATATATATATGTGTGTGTGTTTGTGTGTGTGTGTGTTATTTACTTGTTGACGATATGTTTATTTGTTTATTATATGTATTTGTTATGGTGCATGAATATATGCCATGAATTAGAGACTACTTGTTGACGATATGTTTGTTTATTTTCAATAAATTCCATTTCAATTAGTGTTTCATTTTCTCCTTTGTGTGTGTCCAGGAAAAATCTAAGCACCCCCCTGTATGACGCAGTCCAATCAAAGGGGTCACGTGACTCCTGCTACTAATCGGTCATATCTCTGCCCTGCGCGCTCAGTTGACCTCAGCAAGCCCTGGATCTCAGACATGTATTTTACCTGTTGAAGAATTCTCGCGTAGACGGAAAATAGTGATGGCTACCTTTGATGTTGCGTGCTCGACATTCATGAAGTGATACTCGATAAAGTCGTGGTGAACACTCAAAGAATACCTTGTCCTCCCTCTTTTGAGGCTTTTAAGGCCACATTGAACCACGCGAAGCGTGAGGAGCAAGCGGTCCAAATACTCTATGGATATTCTGGCGAGAGCATTAAGGGTTTTCTTCGCTCAAACGACGTAATGGCCTACGTCGTAGGACTAAACTGCGTAAAGGCACACATACACCGCCAAGTGAAAGAAACATCACGTGCAGAAGAGAAACAGCGGGTGTGGTTGTGAACCTTGTTGATGATTAGTGTGACAAACGGTATTATGTCATGTTACATCATACCGAGTACGCATACCCTGTGGCTGAGAATAGAAATCTTGTGATTATGGACAACCTAAAATATTTTTTATCATTACATTCATATATATCATGATGAGGTTCGCAGTAAGGTTGTGGCTAAAGGCTTGTGCGAGTTTTTAATAGAGTTTAGGGATGAGTATCGCTTGTTAAGCAAAAAGGATAAATATGGACACATGTTTCTCTCAAATAGAGCGCCGGAGTGTTAATAAAATATGTGTAGTTCGAGAAAATGAACGAAGATGTATGATACGCGTTCCGGGGCGTGATAAGACATTAAAGCCGATATTACTTCATGTATCGGAAAAATTCTCTAAACGTTTGCCCGGCATAATAGGTTACAAATATTCGTATGATTCGGTTCTTTCATGTTGGAACAACCCCGTACACGAATCACTAACGTTTGGTATGACGCGACCGTGTGACTCATTCCCCGACAGCTCCCGTCGAGCCAAACCGCGCTCCGGCCACTCATAGTCACCTCAGAGCTTGACCCGACTGAAGGGCTCTCCTCACAATAGAAAACTAATAAACGATGGAGCTTCCGTTGAGCAGTATCCTCAATGCAGTATACGCTGTGTCCGTGGCGAAGTCAGGGCGTGTGTTCAGGCGTAATACCGGTGCTATTAATTATGTACTTGAAACGAAGTTTAGATAATCAAACTCTGGTAAACGGAATGTTATTTTTTAAGTGTTGAGGAGATGAACAGAATCCTCGTGGTGGTTGAGAAGTGGGGGGAGGGCCGTTATAAAATACCTGCAGGTGTAGGTACAAAAAGAGAGCAGATTAGTGATGCACCCTCGTACGCCATTATTTGTACGTTGTGTATAAATCGAAACCAGCCATGCACTGATATACGGTTGATGTGGAAGACTGCAGCTGAAAATAAAGCACTTATCCCCACGCGAAACCGTTTCATTCTCGACAGAATGTTTGAAGTCGTCGGCTTCCGCAAGCTAAAACCTATATTAGACGCGCGTGCTGCCGATATGCTTTATTTTGACACGGTTCTTCGACGGTTTTACCGAGTGTAGGGAGGAGCAAGGCGAGAATGGTTTAGAGTTGGAAGCGTATTTAGAAGGTATAAACTCCTCGAAATATCATGAACTTTGGTACAAAGGACTTTAGTGGTACATGGCTGAGCTCACCTTCACTGTTCACCCTGAAGAATTATTTCTTTATATAATGAACAGTTGTCGGCGCAACTTAGATTATTTCAATTGCCGATATGCATTCTGAAGAAGAATTCACGGTTCAAAAGCTCGGATTGGAAAGAATAAACCCGCGTTTGGAAAGGAGTGTTTATAAACTTGAATTTAATAATGATGTGGGGCAAACAACGATGCCATCTTTGTGCGTGCTTTTGAATGTATTCTATCCGTGTTTAAAGAGTGGTAACTTGCCACCCAATGGTAAAGTGGGCACAAAAGTAGTGTTAAACGAGCTGAAAGCCCTCTGTATTGAATATAGATATCCACATACTTTGAGTGGTGAAATAATATTAAATCGTATTTATTGTGTAGTGCAAAGAATGAGGATGTAACTGTGGATTCCGTGTGAGTTTAGTATTCTATTTAAGCGCAGTAGAACTTAAAGCGCGTATTTTTTTATGTATATATATTAGCCATGTATTGTATTTAGAGTTCTTCTGCACTATTATTTTTGAAGTTTATATATGTGTGTATTTTTTGATGCGTGCACATATATTAAACGTGTATATTATAGATTTCTTCTGTACTATATTTATTTATTTTGCAACCACGTAAGGGCAAAACCATTAAAAATATTCGTGTAGATTTCCAGGACCGATTCAATCGTGCAGCTCCTCCAAAATGGAGCTGCCCTATTGAATCGGTCCTGAATCGCGACTCTTTATTCCTGAAAATATTTTTTATATGACCTAATATGGCTTTCAAACTGTTAAAGGTTCCCGACCCCGACCCCTGCATTGTGCAATTGTTTTCAGTCATTTTAATTGTGATAACTGTTTACAACATTTTATAATCATTTAAACTTAAGAAAATTGTAATTAATAATAACTGATAATTGTTCTTATTTACCTGGAAACCGAACCACGCGCTTTTCATCTAATAATTCACTGGTCTACAAATTTTGAAAACGTTTGTGCTTCGGAGATAAAATGTGTTTCCTATTATGGATTTTGGGGTGCTGAAAACGAATATGACCATAAAAACAGTCGATTGGCTACAGTTTCCAAGAAAATTTAAGTTACACATTTTGCGTATATGTATACCATATATTAGTAACATACCTGTATAATGCAGTCACTTATATTGATTCAACCCGTCGCTTCTTTGCTTGTCTCTTGTATTCAACTTCTGGAGCATCTCTTGTTATTGTCCAGCAGTAGTCTGCTAACAATGATGGACTCCATTTCCCCTAGTAGCGTTTCTCCATCGCTGAGATATCCTGGTGGAAACGTTCACCATGTTCATCGCTGACTGCTCCGCAGTTGGCCGGAAAAAATTCCAGGTGCGAATGGAGGAAATGTATCTTTAAAGACATATTGCAGCCCATTTTTTGATAGAACAACAGCAGGTTTTCCACCAGCTCCCTGTAATTGTCAGCGTTGGTATTTCCGAGAAAATTGGTTGCTACTGCTACTAACCGGAAAGCATTCCACGCTGTCTTCTCCTCACCACCAAGGATACGGTCGAACTCCTCATCTCTAAGAAGCTCGCGGATATGTGGACCAACAAATACACCCTCCTTGATTTTTGCTTCACTGAGCTTTGGGAATTTACCACCGAGGTACTTAAAAGCTGCCCCCGTTTTATCCATAGCCTTAACAAAATTTTTCATGACGCCCAGTTTGATGTGTAAGGGTGGTAACAAAATCTTGCTCGATTCTACAAGTGGAGGATACTGAACATTTTTTGTTCCAGGTTCCAATGAGTGTCGGAGTGGCCAATCCTTCTTGATGTAATGAGAAGTCCTAGCCCGACTATCCCATTCACACAGAAAACAGCAATACTTAGTGTAGTCCGGCTGCAGTCCAAGCACGATAGCAACAACTTTCAATTCACCACAAACCTGCCACTGATGTTTGTCATAGTTTATGCAGTTCAAAAAGTTGCAACTTCATCTTGTCATATGTTTCCTTCATGTGGACTGCATGACCAACTGGAATTGATGGCAATACGTTGCCAACATGCAACAAAACAGCTTTTAGACTCAACTTCGATGAATCAATGAACAGCTAAGCGAAATCAGGATTGTCCACAACAGTTGGTCATTTGGATCTCCTCATCACAGTTGGGAGAATGGTTTCATCATCTCAGACAAGTATTCAGGTATAAATAGAGTGTTTAAGCCGGTGCCTGTCACTGTGTTTGCTAACTTCGAGCCGGACAAATCTACTCTGAGCTCTGATCGTTGGCAAGTTATTGTATTAGATGAATTCAATGGTTCGAAGGTTAAGAAAGCGTCTTGGATACCGTCCGAAACTTACCCGCCGATTCCACAGCCGTCCCAGCCGTCACGTGTGGAGAACAAGGAGAACAAGGTCCCGTAACCCGCAAATGCTTAAATTGATTTCTACCCAGACTGCTGGAGGCGACAAGAATCATGAACCTGAAGTTTTAATGATTACGCTTAATAATTTTAGTGAAAATAGATTATGTGCTTTTAAATCATGGCGATTTTATCGTATTTGTGCTGTTACATATGATTTTTATCCTCGTACTGTTACTAGCGAAGTGTTTCGTGAAAATCCCTAGCAACGTGGGTTGCATTCTGTTTATGCTCCTTGCTATTTTACTATGTTCAATAATAATCCTGATTTATCCTATAATCTCGCGGCAATGAAAGAAAACCCTCGTACGCGTACCCATTTACCCTGGCATAAATTTTCTCGTTATTGTAAGCTTGTTTTTAATTATCAAATACTTGCTTATTGGTAGTAAGGCTACAATTTATAATCGTAAACAACCCTGGTTTTCAACTGAAGATACTGCAGTTCAGTTTGGTCAATTTATTATTAATAATGATATCCCTGTAGGTGATTATAATGTTTACCCTGATTTTTATATTAAAACTACATATTATGTTGTGTTGAAAGATTTTGTTGGTGTTTAATATATTAATATGATGTAATGTTTTTTTTATTATCCTTTACATTAAACTTACATTTATCGGCTTCCCAGGCATGGTGGGACATACCTTTGGTATTATTATGGACGTAGAAAATTTTTTCAATGACGTCAGGTGGCCCAAGTTGCGGATTCGCCTCTTAGTATTACCTAGGGCCTAGGCGAATCTCGGCGCAACAATTCTCCTTATATGGGCATCCTGTTTATGAGTTACGTCTATATTACGTCATAAATATCTCATTTCCGATAAGAAATAAAAAAGACTCTGACGTCACGGAGTTTAAAATATCACCGGATACGTCACTCATAATAGCGTCAGCGGTTGTTTACAACTTTTTATACCTTATACGTCATCAGTAGTGTAACCGCAAAGGGTTAAATTTACATATAAAGAGATAATATTCATAATGCCGGCCAAAATTCATCTCATGGCAGCCTCCACAGTTAGAGACTTGCCAAAGTTAGCATATAGCCTCGCAGAGTCCTTACTACTTACTACGTCATCAAATGGATTCGCAGCAACAGGTCTTAGTATTACCCTGTTGCCTCCATCCGATCCGTTAGTTTTCCACAGTACGTAACTCACCATTTCCTGTCATTTATAGCAAGAATCTATTTATATCCGCTCGAGTCTGACGTCATAATCCTTTTTATTCTCGACCGGATGACGTCATGAAGTCTTTTATATCACCGGAAACGTCATTAAATTTTCATTAACATCATTGAGGAAAGTATATTATATGAGTCTCGTCCGTCAGTCTCAGTTACGTCCATCAGTCTTGTCGAATTCGACGGATGAAAGAGAAGATATTGATATTGCCCGGCAAAAATTCATCTCGAGGCAGCCTCGCAGAGTTAGAGCCTCGCCAGAGTTAGAGAAAATGCCGGCAAAACTGTATCATGTTACATAGATATATTTAATTTGATTGGCCAATCCTTGTTGATGGAATGAAAAGTCCTAGCCCGACTATCCCATTCACACAGAAAACAGCAATACTTAATGTAGCCCGACTGCAATCGAAGATCTGTCTACAACTTGTCAGTCACCACAAATCTGCCACTGATGTTTGTCATAGTTTATGCAGTTCTAAAGTTGCCGCATCATCTTGTCATATGTTTCCTTCATGTGGACTGCATGACCAACTGGAATTGATGGCAATACGTTGCCAACATGCAACAAAACAGCTTTTAGACTCAAATTCGATGAATCAATGAACAGTCTCCACTCATCAGGATTGTGAATAAGGTTGAGAGCTGCCATCAGACCATCGATGTCGTTGCAAGCTACAAGGTCACCTTCCATGATGACAAAATCTTTTTGACGGTCACGAAACTTACACACTAACATTTTCAGCGAGGAGATTCCACTGCTGCAATCTGGAGCCCAACAGTTCCTCCTTACTCTTTGGCAGTTCTAAATCTCTGATAAGGTCATTTAATTCATTCTGAGTTATCATCTGCGGTTTAGAAGATGTCAAGTTATAAACAAATTCAGGGTTTTGTGAAGTTGAAGTCTCGCAAGTTTCGCAGGTTCCTTCATTCTCCTCGTCCTCTGACTCCAGGGAGAATGAGTGTGGGGGCTCAGGAACGGGTAGTCCTTCGCCGTGAGGTACCGGGCGTATAGCAGAGGGTATATTCGGATATTGTAAAATCCACTTTTTCTTCTTGCAAATACCTTTCTTGACTGGAGGCACCAATGCACCATGCAGAAGTAACAATTCCTGACATGATCTGTTGGTTCCCTCCACACCATTGGCACTGCAAAAGGCATAGATTTCCTTTTCCGATTCAACCACTGGCGAAGATTTGTTGCACAAGTATTGCAGCATATGTGTGGGGCCCAGCTCTTGTCCTGATCTCCAATCTTACAGCCAAAATAAAGGTGATAGGCTTTCCTAATCACGGCGGTTATAGCACGCTTTTGTGATGCAAAAGTCAATTCTCCACAAACATAACAGAAGTTATCTACACTGCTCACGCAATTACGAGACAGCTTTGTTCAAATTAGGCTGAAAAAAATTCAGTTTCAAAAGCAAACACTAAAAAGAGTTTGACAAGGGTGCACTGTATGACTTCCACGAATGAACTGATGCTGTGGCGTAATATGTAGACGCCTGTGACACATCGACGCCTTGACTCTACTGCGCATGCGCATAGTTATATTTTTTTATTTTAATAAATTAATGTAATTACATTGCATTTTAATAATTTTAAATTAGGTAAGGTTAAGTTAGGTTAGTATTCCATTTATATTAATATCAAAAACATTATGGGAAACAATATGTTAAAATGATCCACTCTATTTCTTAATAAATAATTTACAAATACATAA
>JAJOZX010001682.1:267500-337500 GCA_023014485.1 Bathynomus jamesi | reverse complement strand
TATTTTTTACTATGATATTTTTCACAATATTGTTATATGAAAATACTACAAGGCAAAACGAACCTTCTATCGTGTGAATAATAACACTCGCACTTTGTCAAAGAATATTTTAGTACCTCCATTTTTTCCAGGTTTTTTAGGCATTGCTAATGTACTTAAAGTTTTGGATATTAATGTAGTATTTTCATATAACAATATTGTGAAAAATATCAGTAAAAAATAGCCCTACAAATAATTCAGGCATTATCTATAAAATTGGTTGTAAACAATCCATTTGATCTTGTGTTGAATTCGTTCAGAAAGGATTTAGACAAGAAGGGCAGAGTGCTAAAACGTGGGTAGTTTTCCCTTATAAATATGTATGCTCCTCTTACAATTTTTATTTTTCAATTTATTTTTATATATATATTTTTTTTATATTTTTTGTGACCTATATATCATTCAGGCATTAACTATAAAATTTGATCTTGTGTTGAATTCGGGCAAAGTGCTAAAATTGGTCGTTTTCCTTACAAATTTGCATGCTCCTCCCACAATTTTTATTTCTATATTTATTATATATATATATATATATTTTTTGTTTTGTAACCTGTATATAGTCTTGAACTCTTTATTTACTTCAGTGTTCCTGAGGATGTCATTAGACGAAAGCGCTTGAGCACCTTTCCGTGTTTCCTTTCCTTCGTGGTTTTATTCATATATATATATATATACCTTCTAAGTCAACTGGCAGATTAAGCCAACTGGCTGATTATGCTTTCCAGGCCAATTGAGGCTGTCAAGAACTTCAGTATGCAACGAGACATACCAGTGAGAACATCTCCTCTCTTAGGTTAGGGATTAGGTTAGGTTACCCCTCTTGGGGGAGGTCTTTACCCGGGCCTCCTTTCAACTCCCTCTCTCCCTTCATGCAACTTGGGGAGACTAACCCCTCCCCCTCTGTTGCATACCCCCAGCCTCCTACCCCTACCCCCTTGCAACATTGATCATCTTGCATGCAATTGAATTTCATTCTACATTTTTTAGGGCATACTACTGCCCGCAAAAATGTAGCGTAATATAATTTATTAAGTAGAATATTATGGTCTATCACATCAAACGCCTTACTCAAATCCACAAATATTTATATTATTATTTTCTTGTTCTCTTTAGCTATATTTGCATTTTCCTTAAGATTTAAAATAGCCATTTCCGTTATTTTATTATTACGGAAACCATATTGATTTGGAGATAATAAATTGTAGGATTCTAAATATCGCTGCATTCTACTTTTTAAAATTTTTTCAAAAACTTTGCTGAACACAGATAATGAACACACCGGCCTGTAATTTGTTGCTAGTGTAGGATCACCCTCTTTAAAAAAGGGTTATACAAGTTTTTAGCATTGATGGAAATATTCCTTTGGAAATACTTTGATTGGTAATTTTAGCCAAAGTTACAGATATCTTATCTTTAACAAGTTTCAATATAAGTACAGAAATGTTATGAATGTTATTTTTTGTATTTTTTAATTTACCAATAATATTCCGGACCTCAGTAGAGGTAGTAGGAACAAAAGAAAATGAATTTAGTGGGCTGGGTGGCATATATTCTAGAAGTGAGTGATCATTATTTAGTAATTGTGAGCGAAGCTCGGAACTATCTCTGATTCACGTAAAAAATTCCATGGATCTTACTGAAAAACTGAATAATACACGTACTGAAACCAACGATAGATTGATCAGTTTTGACATTTGTTCATTGTTTAAAAAGTGTCGATTGACGATATGCTTGACTTTCTCTCCCGAGAATTACGTAAGTATGACCTGCCACTACCTGCACACATCGTTTTGGGACTCATTAAACTTTGCAACAAAGACTGTAAATTCACTTTCAGTAGCGAATATTATCAACAGGTTTTTGGGATGGCCATGGGTAATCCCTTGTCACCCCGCCTCTCCAATATTTATATGGAGTTTTTCGAAATTACTTACATTCTGAAAATCCTGGGGGTTGGCATCCCATGGTTGCAGTACGTCGACGATATTTTGTGTATCTGGCCCATGAAGTGTGACCTGGATGACTTCTTCCTTCAGTTAAATAATCAAGTCCCCTCTATTAAGTTTACTTTAGAAGTGGAACAAAACAACTCAATCCCGTTTTTGGACGTGCGTGTACATAGGGAAAGCCCAGGTTTTAAGTTTAGTATTTAACAGAAAAACAAACAATTTGTCCTACGTACACTTTTACTCCGGACATAACACCCCTATCAAGAAAGCCATATTTTCTTCAGTTTCTCCGCGCTCTTAGGATCGCCAGTGCGGAATAGATGGATGCCAAATTTTAAAAAATCAACAGTATTGGAAGTGATTTGTGTTACCCACCTGCTTTTTTGGAATCTTGTCTTAACAAGGCAAAACGAACTTTCTATCGTGTGAATAATAGCCCTCGCACTTTGTCGAAGAATATTTTAGTACTTCCATTTTTCCCAGGCTTTTTAGGCATTGCTAATGTACTTAAACTTTTGAATATTAATGTAGTATTTTCATATGATAATATTGTGAAAAATATCATAGTAAAAAATAGCCCTACCAATAATTCAAGCATTATCTATAAAATTGGTCGGAAACATTGTGATTCCTTTTACATTGGACAGACGGGAAAGGATTTGCACACGCGTGTAAAACAGCATCAATATTCCGTTAGAACGGGACAGTCGTCCAGTGCCCTTTTCGTCCATTTGTCAGAGTTATCCCACTGTATTGATTGGAATAATACTTCAATTTTGTTTCACTTAAGCAACATTGTTAATAGAAATATTCTTGAGTCTGCCATTATTCAACTTCAATAATTTCAACATTAGCCAGGGCCTTTTATCGCTTGGTCCTGTTGTTTTGAATTCGTTCAGAACGGATTTAAACAAGAGGGGTAAAGTGTTGTGGCCCACACTCAATCATTTTGGTAGTTAGGCCGACGTGTTACGTAAACAAAACATTCATCGGAGACAGCTAAATGCATGAAATCAAATCATCCACATCCCAATCTTCAAGATAATGGGCAAACCACATTCTGTCATCGATGTTAAGTTGAGTTTTTCTTGGCTTTGGAAATTCATGCCAAGGCTTTAAACCTTGCCTATGACGATACAGTCGAATGATCTCACCACTAACGATCTTTCTTCTCAACACTTCGATCTCTCTAGAAAGTTAAGCACAGCTGTTTTTCCGCTTACGCGTACCGCTTTCAATGATGTCCTTTGTTTCCTGAGAGAGTATCACACGTTACCTCTCCGAATCACCAATTAATTGAGAAGCCATAATATTATCACTTTATCAGCTAGAGTAATTTTAATACCTGCAATAAATAAAGAATTTTATAGATTTTTATAATCACTAAAAACTATTTCGATATAAGTAAACATGTAAGCTGCAAATGGGGGGGGGGCTAAGGTTTTTGGAACCCCTTATATCGTCTCGAACTTGTTATTTATTTCAGTGTTCCTGAGGATGTCATTAGACGAAAGCGCTTGAGCACCATTCTGTGTTTCCTTTTCCCTTCGTGGTTATTTTCAACATACATACATACATATATATATATATATATATATATATATATATACTGATAGATAAATAGATAGATAGACTGGAAGGCGGAAGCCATTTATTTTCGTGTACAGTCTGCTTGTCTTTATAAAAACTGACGCAGGATGAATTGAGAAACATCCATCACTGGTAAAAGTTGCGCTTCTATGCAAGAATTTCAGGCTCTGATGGACTGCAGACGCGTCTCTTGGGTTCTTCACCTTCCGTTCGGATCAACTGCTGCCTGCGCTTAGCGAGCTGGAAAAACTGTGGGCCATATTGTGGGTCTTAAACTCGTGTGCGGTGGGTATCCATTAACATTTAACTTTATTTTTTATTAGATTTGAGTATCTCTCTCTCTCTCTCTCTCTCTCTTCTCCTCTCTCTCTCTCTCTCTCTTATATATATATATATATATATATATATATATATATATATATATATATATATATATATATATATATTGCAGAAAACCTTTTGCACATTTTTTTGGAGGGTTGAAGAAGGTGTTCACTCTGTAATAGAAAAAACCGTTTGCATTGAAAGTATATATATATATATATATATATATATATATATATATATTATAGTTTCAATAAATTATTTGTTATATGTTGTTAAAACAAAAGAATAAATTGTATATATAGTTAAAGTAATATATATAATAGAATTGCGTTTAATTAAACTAAGACTTGAGGCTATAACATACGATTAATAACAACTTTGAGCTTCTTTTATATTTCAAATAAAAAAAGTAGATAAATAGACAGCTAATAAAATACTTGTTAAATGTAATAAAAACAAAGAAAAATATGAAGCACGCGTGTAAAATTTCTAGAAAATTTTATATTAATTAATAAAGGTTAAGATTAGGTCCTTGGGCGAGGATCGACAATTAATTTTTTTCTGCAGTCGGCGTAAGTGTTTCTCTGGCTATTATAACGTTTGCGCTAAAATTCAGTCGATGACCTAAAATGAGTTCATTTGAAACCCTCCTTGGAAGAAGTGACTAAGCGACAAAAGTGAAAAACGTCAGAAAACGCGGTTAAAAGTTGTACCAAATTAGAAAGTGAAATAACTTTTGAACTTTTTTGAAGATATTTCCTTCAAAAGTTCAAAAGTTATTTCACTTTCAAATTTGGTACAACTTTTAATCGCGTTTTCTGGCGTTCTTTACTTTTGTCGTTTAGCCACTTCATCCCTGGAGGGCCTCATTTTATATCGTTTCGTTTGGGTCAAATGAAAAGAATAAAACCTTTTAACTTTTATATTAGGTTAGGTTAGGTAAATTAAATTTGGTTAATTGAACACTCTTGGTTAGATCTGTAAAGCCTAAAAGAGTTATGGCAATCGAAAGCGTTATACCGTTTTGCTCAAACGAATCGATAGGAAACGAACACATTTTCACATTTTAGCGCGTAAATTAAATTTCGGCGCAGACGCTATATCACCATTCCCGTAACTCCGTTCGCTACGTCATGATCATATCGCAACACCACCTATATATATATATATATATATATATAATATATATATATATATATATTATATATATATATATATGTCGTTAAGCGACATTAGGTCTGGGAAGTAGTTGGATGGAGGACAGTCCTCTGCATTCAAATGATGTAGCAACCAGTAGTTCACATTCCTCGTAAAGCTGTAAGTCCCTTCCGTCATATGACCTTTCCCGTTACGAAGGATGTTAACGCCACCAAAACAAAAATAATCAGACAGGCATTTAAGCATTTCTTACCTAACCTAACCTAACCTCCAGCTTAACTCGTTCCATAAAAATTACTTAATTGGTTCTTTTATATATATATATATATATATATATATATATATATATAGAGAGAGAGAGAGAGAGAGAGAGAGAGAGAGTACAGGGTGTTTATAAAGTCCCTATCTATTTCAGTGAAAACGTAGCAAAAAGGGTAAAATTCAATAACAATATAATAGAAGGCATACATTTAAACATTTAATGACTACTTAAGTATATGATTCTACATGAGCACCATCAGTATCTCTACAAAGTTCGAATCTGTCAGCAGCATTGCGGAACACATTTTGGAGCGTGACAGTGGTTATTTTTGTAACTGCTGTTACGATACGAGCACGTAAATGTCCCAGCTTCATTCAGATGGCATTTTAAACACCGTCGTCTTTCAACAAGATGGGGCACCTTGTCATTACGCAAACATTGTTCGGGAGTACCTAAATGAACGATTTCCAAATCGGTGGAACGGACGTGGAGGCAACAGGACCTGGGCGGCTCGATCTCCTGACCTAACGCCCCTGGATTTCTTTGCATGGAGCTTTATCAAATCAAGCTTCTCTCAAACGAGGGTTACAGATCTGCAAGATTTACGTGCTCGTATCGTAACAGCAGTTACAAAAATAACCCTTGTCATGCTCCAAACTGTGTTCCGCAATGCTGCTGACAGATTCGAACTTTGTAGAGATACTGATGGTGCTCATGTAGAATCATATGCTTAAGTATTCATTAAATTTAAGCCTTCTATTACATTGTTACTGAATTTTACCCTTTTTGCTACGTTTTCACTGAAATAGATAGTGACTTTATAAACACCCTGTATATACTTTTGTAAATTTAGAAATGAATTGTCACACGTCAGTTGGGAAAACGTATTTGAGATCTCCAACGCAAAAATAATGTGGAAATCGTTTGAAACGGTGCTTAGGACTATAAATGAGGAATGTGTACCGTACAAGATTAAGCGTGCGAAAGTAAATAACACGCCCTTGTGGCTTACTTCTAGAGTAAGGGATATTATAAAGAGTAGAGATAGGGCTTATAGGCTACATAAGTGCGATAAAGACAATTTGTGGTTACGAAACAACTATATATCTCTAAGGCATGAAACAAAAAACGTAATAAAAAAGTCAAAGCGCGATTTTGAAATTTCCATAGCTCGTGACGGCAAAGAAAACCCCAAGCGATTTTTCCAATACGTTGGTAATAGGAACCTGGCAAAGAGCATCTTGGGACCGTTGAAAAATTCTGACGGTGAGCTAGTTCCTGAAAACAAGCAAATGGCTACCCTGCTAAACGAATTGTTTACGTCAGTTTTTACAATAGAAGATGTAACGAATATCCCTACGGTCATAGGCATAATACCTTTTAATAATGGTAATACTTTAGATAATATTGTGGTGAGTGAAAGGTGGGTACTGCACTATATTTGTAAAATGAAAATGCTTAAATCACCGGGACCGGGTTCCATATATCCCATACAGCTAAAAGAATTAAAAGAAAGCATTGTTGTGCCGCAAACAAAATTTTGTAATGGGTCTATTTCTGAGGGGTGCGTACCAGATAACTTCGAGTTAGCAAATGTAACACCTATTTTTAAGAAAGGCGATAAAGGTGCGGCAGGAAATTATAGGCTAATCAGTTTAACGTCTGTTGTAGGTAAGCTACTGGAATCGATAATTAGGGGTCGAATAGTCGAACACTTAGAATTGTATAACTTGATTAGAAATACGCAGCACGGTTTTAGGCGAAACAAATCTTAGAATTTTCCCAAAGTGTGGTTGAAGTTTACGATAGTCATCGGGCGGTAGATGTAGTGTATTTAGAATTTCAAAAAAACGTTTGACACCGTACCGCAAAAAAGACTCGTTGAAAAAAAATAAGGCTCATCCAATCAGGGGTGTAGTAATAAATTGGATAGAAGAGTGGTTGCGAGGTAGGAAACAGAGGGTGGTCGTTGATGGAGCGGAGTTTTCTTGAGCTAATGCAAGGGCGGATCTAGGCATTTCAGTAAAGGGGGGTCCGAATAAAAAAGGGCTCCCCCTAAAATAAAAAGGGCACAGTATATATTAAAAATTCTTCCTTAAAACAGACCACCAATGAACGAGTATAAAATCAATTGTATTGTTTTATTAGATCAGTCTCATTCAAATATGATACAAAATAAAAATCTAATTTGGGTACAACAGTTATCACTCAAAAATTTTCAAGCAATTACAAATGTCTTGCCATTTAAAAGAACTATCAGAATAAGATGAAGATAAAATAGTGATATGGTTGCACCAATACTAAGGGCACCTATGCAAACCATTACAATTACAAATTTGGAAGTTCAATGTATGCGGATAAAGACTCAAAATAGAATTTGAATAAAATAAAATAACCATGATCTATTTACAAAAACAAAATTTGTTTTTAGAGGCATACACGTCATTCAAGTAGGGCACCTGCAAGAAGTTGAGGGGGTGTCCAGACGTTGCCGCCCCCCCCCCCCCCCCCCAATTGTAGATCTGCTCTTGTAATGTAGCGAGCGGCGTTCCTCAGGGTTCTGTATTGGGTCCCTTACTTTTTCTTATATATATTAACGATCTAACGATCGAGATGTCGGCCTAGTCAGTACAGTTTCAAAGTTTGCGGATGACACAAAGTTAGGTGGTAGAGCAATTAATGACGAAGATAGAGTTAAAATCCAGGAAGATCTGAATAAAAATCGTAGATTGGTCAGTTACATGGCAAATGAGATTTAAGGTCGATAAATGCAAATTTTACATATAGGTTCGCGTAACGGTAATTTTGCGTATAGTATGTCAGGGAAGGAGTTGGCAAGCGTAGATCAGGAAAAAGATTTAGAAGTGATAGTCACTGGTTATTTAAAAGTAGCGAAACAAAGTACAGTAGCGGTCAATAAGGCGAACAAAGTGCTAGGTTTTATAGCTAGGAATTTTTAGTACAAATCGCCCGATATTATTGTTCCTCTTTATAAGTCATTAGTTAGACCTCATTTGTAGTACGCGATCCAATTTTGGAATTTGCATAGGATATAGACAAAATCGAAAGAGTTCAAAGACGAGCAACTAAGATGATTCCGTCGCTTAGGTCAAAGTTGTACGAGGATAGGCTGAAGGAGTTAAAATTGACTACACTCGAGACTAGGAGGCTAAGAGGTGATTTAATCCAGATTTTTAAAATTATGAATGGGCTTGACAACGTAAATAGAGATAGCTTTTTCGAAATAGCACACTATAGTAGAACTAGAAATAACGGGTGTAAGCTGACAAGTAGAAGGTTCGAGACGGCAGTCGCCAAAAACTTTTTTACGCATAAAATAGTAAATAGCTGGGATCACCTGAAGATCAGGACCCCCAGACTTCTTTAGTTAACCTTATAAGTCTAACTAACGAGGATATCACGACTTAACCTAACCAGTCGGTAGGTCAACTGTACACCCTTGACGATTGGTTAGGTTAGGTCGTAATATTTTCGTTAGTTAGCCTTATAAGGCTAACTAAAGAAGGCTGGGGGCCCTGATCTTCAGGTGATCCAATAGCTGGAATAGTTTGCCGGTAGAAGTAATTAATAGCACGTCTAGAAACGTTTAAAAAATAGATGCATATGTTTAGAGATTAGGTATAGTTTAAGGTAGTAAAATTAAGGTTTTTGTGGTTTAGGACCCACATAAAATTGTAGGTCCCCTCCGCCACCACGGAGGACATGCGCAGTACACAATTACAAAACGGTTAGGTAGACAGCCTTGAGTAGTAGGGTGGAGCGTTTTAGGGGGGTTTTCACAAGCTTTTGAAACATGGTTCGTAATAGTGTAGAAAATGTGTTATGACCTGAAACAAAGTGTGTATTACATTTCTAGCCTCCTACATTAATATCTTCAGATGCCAATCTCACTCCATATTTATGAATATATTGCGAAATTATAGTCATATTTAGAAAAAATAGACAACTAGAAATTTGTTTGCAACTTTTGAATTATGGATTGTAATAGTGTGGAAAATGGACCAAAACCTTATAGTAAGTGCGTTCTAAAGTTATAGCACCTTAACTTAATGTCTTCAGGTGCCAATCTTACTCCAAATAAGTAGATTTATGGCAAAAAAAAATAGCAATATTCAGTAAAAGGCATAAATGGAAAGTTCTATGTAAGTTTTGAATTAAGATTCCTAATAGTGCGCAAAATATGCTGTGACCTGATAGTAAGCACGTATGAAAGTTGTAGCCTCCTAAGATACATCTCCAGGTACCAATGTTATTACCTAAATTTATGAATTTATTCTGAAAAAATGGTATTTTACAGACAAGTGATATAAGGAAATTTAACTGATTTAAATATGAGTTTTTTAATAGTTTTTATATTATTTGCATTGATTTTTTATTTCCAGATAATAATTGGTTCCATAAATACAGCTCTTCGTTCATTCTGACTGTCACGTAAATTCGTATACAGCCCGAATGATCCAGAACTCACCACGAGGTGGCTGTATGTTGAGTTCCACCCATGCCCAAATCATATGGACATGATTTATGTAATGAAAACTTTAGTCAATATCTAATTATATTCGAAATTCAGATTTGGTTTCAAATGAGGGCATCATTTTCGGTGCTACCATTCTCGATCGAATATATCCGTCTCTAGATCCTGCTCCACACACAGCAGACGATGCTTCTGTAACTAACTTGATGACTCGTTCAACAGCTTCAGTATGGCATGGCATCTTGTTGAAATCCTTCATTTCTCTATTAGCAATCATTGTATCAATTTCATCGTCGGAAAAACAATCACGCGTCATTGGAGGTTCAGTTACTGCGATGTCATACCAATTAATTATGTTTGTGTAGTCTGTGACTTCGAAATTTAACTTTGGGATTTTAAAGAGTCTAAGACTTTTTCCACGATATTGTTCTCTAGCTTTCTTTATTCTTCTCCATCCAAGTACTCTTACATGGCTACGCTCATCTTGTATCATGCTCAAAAGTATGTTTTCTGGATGACCGAAAGATGCATTTCTTTGGCTCACTGGTTCAATAACTGCTCGAACAGAATCGTTCAACATTCGGGAATACTGAATGGTTTTGAAAACATCAGGAGCTCTATATGTAATTGATTTGCTTTGTTTGATTGTAAACCACATTGGGATATATACGTGCATAACATACGAAGCCAAATTTTTCAAATCATCAGAAGGTTCAGGTGTAGCTACGTATAATCTCAGAATACGATTTACAGTGGTTAACCACCTAGAGTGCGCCATCTTGCCGGGATTTCGTCTTGATAGGTCAGTACTACACTCGCCAATTGAAACGGTTTGATAAATATCAAACAAATATTTTTGATCCGTGCTCAAGTCGTCTTTGTCAATAGATGGAATTTCAACTTCGATTTTTTTGAAATGAACAACCGGAAGTGTTTCACATTTCTGCAATTGCTGGCCAATAATGCCAACAAATTCACGAGGTCCAGTGGTTTTTCCATCCAATTTCTCCATGAGGTGGCGTAAAGGAAGCTCATTTGCATGTAAATGACACATAATCCATTGCAAAGGTCTATTGAGATGCATTTCCATAAGCCGAATGACTCCACCTTTCGCTCCTGTGTTCACAGCAGTTCTATCACATCCCATAGCAACTAAATTTGAAGAATCAACGTTATGTGTATTCAAAAAATCGCATATTCCTTTACATATACTTTTAGATGTCCCAGATTCAGAAGTAAAGTGCCCTAGATACACTTGGTCTGGTTCTGCTACCAAGGTTACATGCTCTTCCACAACAACTTTACGATAAAATTTAGAACTTTTCTGTTCTTGGACAATAGTTTTATCCTTGCGACCGTCAAAATAAATACTCATAATTGTTTTGCCTACGCTAGCATCCTGTTGAAGCTCATCACGTTGATGCTTCCTAGCTCTGCGCACTTTACTGCGATCTATTACCAGGGATGGATCAGGCTCAGATGTTTGTTTAATGTCGTGCAAAACAGAACTTGTTATTATGGCAGCTGCTCTATCTGAAATACCTGTACGATCACAAGCTTTCGCAAGTGAAGGGAAGCGTAATCGCTTCAGAGATTTTATGTTTCGACTTTTTCCGCGTTCGCTTCTGATGCGTTTCCGTTTTACGGAGATTGGCTCATCAAATGTTTCGTCAGATTCTTTTTCTGTATCTGTTGAAGAAGATATATTTTCAAACTGAAAACTTTCTGAATATGAAGTCGATGACATTACTGGCAGTTGTTTTGAAAGATACAAATCTCTACTGCTTTTTCTAACTTGTGCTAATTGTATTTTTTTAGAAGCAGAAACATCAACTGATCCTATGGCCATTTTTCTGTTCTTTGGTCTTTTAGGAATTCTTGTTCATGTTTCGGTACTCGATTTGATTTTGGGCATTTGCAGGATTGAAAGTCTTTACATTTACAAGCGGCAATATCAAAAAGATTTTGAGCATCATCTTTACATTTTTTGCACTTATCTAAGTAAGACTCCGTTTGTTTCATACCTTTAGGCTGTTTTAATATAGATCTATATTTTGTATGATAATCTTTTATTTTCTTACAACGCGGTTGAAGGATACAGTTGGAATTGATGCTTTATTGTATAATGAAATTAAGTTTTCTGCAACCGCCGATGATATTTCATGAACAGAAGGATCTTTATTGTTTAACTCTTCTTTCAGTCGTCTTCTTTCATATATATAGCATTTCATAACACCCTCAAATGTTGGTAGAACACGATGACTCAGTTCTTCTCCATTGCCAAATATGTGACAGTCCGTTGTTCTTGACTGCCGAGGCATTCTTTTAGTTGCCATGTCTGACCTGATTATAAATCTTTTACTATACAAGATTTATAATATATAATCCAAATTTATAAAAACAAGATCACAAAAGTGTAAGAGAATGTACCGAAATGCAACATCAAATATTAAATAGTGAAAGGATCTGATGTGATTGCGCAAGCGGACAGAGCGTAACACCTTACGGCGGCAACAGCTGGTCTAACGCTAACATACTGTGTTATGCTGGCCACACACGTAGGTGATTGGCGTGATGATTTTATGGCGATTGGCGTCAATATGCCAATCGTCACCATGTGTCGGGTACTATTACATATAAATTTGTTTATTTACGGAGTCGCTGTATATAATTTTTTGTCAAAATAAAGAGGTTTTAAGTTTTTATTGGAAATTCATTGGCATATTGGCACCTGAAGATATTGTCTTAGAGAAAAACGGTTTTGTCACTTTGCATTCAACATACAATAGCACATTTTCCGCACTATTGCTAATGTCATTTCAAAAATCAGGGAAATCGCTCCACCCTATTGGGCAGATCCTAGGGTCTTTGCTGGTCTGAAACATTATTACAACTTTATAACATATATATATTTACTGTGGCGATTTTCATCTATTTAAACCTATACTTGAATTCACATACACATGCATACAATTGAATTGAATATTGAATAACCTTTATTAAGAATAAAATAAATACATTCGTTTCAATTTACAATGACATGAATAATTTTGAAGCTCGGCTATTTATTTTATTTAATTTGGCCCTTAAGCTTTAGGCTTTACTGGGCTCTTATTAAAAATAAACAGCTAGTTGTTATTAATTATTAATAAATAAGTAAATAAGTATTCAATTATCACTACTGACATGACAAATACAAGGTCACCATTGAAGGCACTATACCAATACCATACAAAGAAACCAATATTATACATGAGAGATAAGAACTGAACAATCCCAAGAAATGTGTTTTTAATACTAGCTTACACACGAGAAATTAATAAACAATAGTAATGGACATTAATCCTAGATTTTTGTTAGTATGCCATTATTAATCGGGATTTCAACTTGGTTTTAAGCAAATTTACATTCACAATATTTTTTATATGGGCATTTAAGTCATTCCATAGTTTCAATCCAATGAAAATGGGTAGTTTTTGAGATGAAGACAATTTAAATTGAGGTATAACAAGCTTTGATCTATTTCTGGTCTGATACGAGTGAATTTCTTGATGAGTTATAAAAAATATCTTTACCCATTGTAAATTAATGATTTTGTTCTTACACTTGTAAATAAAATGTGCCAGTTTGATTACATTATTGAGCTTTAGTAGATTTAGCTCTTTAAATAATGCACTAGAGTGATCAAGGAAATCAGCATCAGATAATAATAACCTTATTACTCGTTTTTGGATGACAAAGATACCATTTAATGAATTGTTAGCGGAGTTTCCCCAAACAAGGTTGCAGTATGTTATATAAAGAAGAACAAGAGTATGATAAAGAGTCAATAAAACTCGTTTAGGGACTACATTTCTAAGTTTAAACATTATAGCAACGCTCCTTGAAATCTTTTTCGCGATATAATTTACATGATCACTCCATTGCAAATTCTTATCTAACATTACACCAAGAAATTTTGTTACAGTACACTCCTTTATGGCGATTTCATTAACATTAAGTTCATCAAGATATACATTTCTTTTATTAGTAAAAATCATGAAATTTGTTTCACACACACACACACACACACACATATATATATATATATATATACACACACACACATACATATAGCTACCTTCCTCTCACGCACACCTTTATACTCGTATTTGCATCCATACCCATATATGGGTATACTCGTATATATACAGGGTATACTTTGATTTTGAATTTATTATTAATTTTTTTCTTTTGTGCATCTTCCTTCTCCCCCTTTCCTTCCCCCTTTCTTTGTTACATGTACACCCCCGGCGGCTATTACGCACACCTATCGTATACCCTGGAGCTTTACCCATGAGCTTACCCTGGAGGCTTCTGGGTATGTTGTTGGTAATACGTTGGGCGTGAGGTTACAGTCAATAAGTTATATATTTAGCGAAAAAACGATATATTATTGGTAATATATCATATATAATAATATATATATATATATATATATATATATATATATATATATATATACTGTATATAAATTTAATTTTGTATATTAAAAAGTTATATTTGAAAGTAAAGCTTTTTTATTTCATTATTTCTTTTCTTATTAAAGTACAATGTGTGTGTGTATGTGTGTGTGTGTGTGTGTGTGTGTGTGTGTGTGTGTGTGTGTGCTGATGATTTTGCAGAATTAATTTTAGATTTTATTTTAATTATTATTTTTATGCTTTAATTGCTCACGAAATTTAATCATATTTTATTTTTTTTAATTAAATGGATTTATTTTAAAACATTTTTAATTTGGTAATTTATATATAACAGGGGATCTGTGTAACTAGGGATTTCATGAAATCCCTAAAGTGTTCAGGGATTTCATGTAAGGGTAAGTCGTGATATTTTCGTTAGTTTTAATGAACATATCATGACTTAACCGTACATAAAATCCCTGAACATTTTAGGAATTTCATGAAATCCCTAGTTACACAGATTCCCTGTAATATATATATTTATTTATTTATTTCCGTTTCATATCCTGCCCAATATGAGTATGTTGATGGAGACGACAATTTATTGTAATTTTTGGGTACTACCCAGTGATAAATCGTTTTATCTCGAATTGAGTCATTATAATTTGAACAATTTCTGCATGCATGTCCTCTCTGCTTGCAGTGGGTAGACGCACGTGTATATAGTATATATATATATATATATATATATATATATATATATATATACAAGGAATATAAGGAACAATAATACAATCCCAGAAACCAATATTTTTACTATTTATTTAAATGCCTAAACGCTTCTAAAGTAGAACCTCCATCTTCAGTAGCTACTGAAAATGGAGGTTCAACTTCAGAAACGTTTATTCGTTTTAGTAAATAGTGAAAAGGTTGCTTTCTGCAATTATATTGCTGTTCCTTATAAAAATTCGATTTCCAAAGACTGAATCATTGACAATTGTGTGTGTGTGTGTGTGCGTGTGCGTGTGTGTGTGTGTGTGTGTGTATGCAAAATAGTTTCTAGTGCCCTAATTATTTCAAGGGTTAATTGGGGTATAAATTTTTTATACATAGTCTGATTATTTCGGGTTACCTTATAATTACGCTGCCAAATCTCTTAAATGACTGGAAAGGGCGTGGTACAATTTTAAATAAGTTTAAATGGATATATATATATATATATATATATATGTGTGTGTGTGTGTGTGTGTGTGTGTGTGTGTGTGTGTGGATCAGTGTTGCATATACAGAATTTTTGGAATGGAACACTGATTTTTCAGTGTTGTAACTTTGTGCGGTAGTATCACATACCATACAGTAAATTGAGTCGTCTCAAGTTTAGCACATCATATCTTAAATAAAAGCTATAAATCATGTTAATTATTGCCGCCTTTCTTCAGTTTGTACACGTATATATCTATATACTGTAGTGGGTTGTTATATTGTGTATCTTGTTTGCTAAACAGAAACACGTTGAATTTAAAATTTTATTTTAAATGATCATTGCAGAAAATATATTTGTTTATCTTACTTTGAAATTCATCTTTTTCAACCTACTGTACATTCAACACAGATGCATATATTTTGAATCCATATTCTGATAGGTTTGGAAGCTTAATATAGTTTGTGTGCTGCGTAACAACTATACAGTATTTGTATTCCATACAACCCTGAAAGTCTAAAGTATGTTTAAAAATACGCTGAACGGTATAGTCATAGAATAGTAATATATATACACAACTAGTTGTACTTATTATATTTGTACGAATTCTGAGACATTTGTTTTGGATCTATTTCTAAAGTTCGCTACGGCATTGGCTTTGTATTGAAGTGAATGCCTCGGGATACAGACGTTCCAGGAGCCCAAAGGCTTAATTTATTAGTTCTCTGCAACAGGTACACTGGGCCTAGCCCTTTATATAATAGGCCTATCCATCAATCACGCACGACTTATTTTAGTTCGTTTCGCGTATAGGATTGTAAAGAAACGCTCTTATTAATATTTTGGCACGAATTATATTATCCAAATTGTACTTCAGAACTTATATGAACTTAAAACTTGCAAGATTCCTGCTTTGCAATGCTTAATTTTTTGACGTGTAATTGTAGAATTTCCTATTTTTTGTATATAGATCAAACTTGGGATTTAAAATAGTTTGACCTCGAATTAATGTATTATGGGAAATTTAAAGAAAAAAAGCAGAAAAAAGCGTTTGTTCCTATTCCTTAGGGTTACCCTGAGGTCATATACCTGTGGATGGGAAGAAGTTAACCCTTGCCCAGTCCGTCGGGGTGTGGGAGGACCAGGGGGATGGGGGGGGGTTAAGAGGAAATTGGGAGTAGGGATATTAGAAAAACTCAAAGAAGGAGAAGTGATAATAACAACGGAGGAGCCACCGTCAATCTTTAAAGTAAAGGAAGAAAGAACGCTTTAATATCGTTATTATTCCTCATTTGGTTTTATTTTTAGGTTTCCGGTTTTTCTTATATTTTGTTTTACCAAATTTTTATGTCGAGGATGACTGCGCCGTTAGATTTTTGTTTTATTAACTGAAATGAAAGCGAGACTTTTTACCGTACCTTCTCTACATACGTGGAATTAGTCGCCCTAGTGCAAAACATGCTCTATGTCATGTCCTCTCAGCTCATTAACTCTTTCACACGAACAATACAATTTTGCAGTACTCTGGCCAGAGTCAGAGAGTGTATCTGTTGAACTCTTGAGAAATGTTTTCAATTTCTTCTGTTGTGTATGGATTGTGTTTAAACATTCTATCTCTTAAATAACTGCACAGATAAAAGTCACGGGGATTTAGATCTGGTGACGTTGGTGGCCATGATATTCGTTTATGATAAACCGCAGGAAATCTGCTGGACAGGATTCTTCCATCGAAAGTATCGTGAGCTGAGAGGACATCACATAGAGCATGTTTTGCACTAGGGCACAAATTCCCCATGTGTAGAGAAAGTAGAGTAAAAATTTCATCCTTTAATTTCAGTTAATAAAACAAAAATACAAACTTTTTAAAGTGTCACACTTTAAAAAATTGCCGACGTTTGTTCTTTATTATATACACAGCTGTTAGTTGGTTGGTTGATGGGGTTGTTGAACTTCTTTCGCAACATTTAAAGTTATGTGACGGGAGGAACCTACTCTACAGCTTTACGTGGAACCTGACCCATCTCCGGGTCGCTGCATAATCTGGACGCAGAGAATGGTACCCTATCCAACTACTGTCCAGACCTATCGTCGCTTAATTTTGCTGATCGACGGGAAGCGGTGTTGAATATAATGTAAGATACCAAAACAAAAATATATATGTGTATATATATTACTACTTTTACTATAGTTTTTTTAAATATTTATAGTATATGCTAAATGTAATTATAATGTGCTGTACTCCACAAGTGCTTTAGTCTCGTATATAGGCCTACGTACGAGAGAGTGAGTGAATGTATGTATGTATGTATGTACAGGGTGGCGGCCACAAAGTCCCTTTGCATGAAAAACAAAGGCAACATACAGATATACTGTAATGTCACTGCGAAGGGACTTCGTGGCCACTCTGTATGTATGTTTTTAAGTTTTTAAGGGAAAAAATCGAAGTTCGCTTTTGTCAATTAATATAAAAATTAAAATAAATTTTGGTGTTGGAAGTAACCGAATACTTTAACTTCCTGTTGCATCCGGCGGTTAATTGTTTGGGGGTTACAATAAAATGGTTAGCCCACTACAACCTCCTACTGAAAAAACATTTCCCCCAACCCCATCCCACCCAAGCACTGAAGAGGTTTCATCAATCCGGTATACGTGGAGTGAATGAAGTTGGATGGATGAATTGTGGTCATTCATTGGGGTCGAGTTGAGAATTCAGAACCAAACTTAGTCAATTGTTTTCATTCAGGTTACAACTTACGAACTTTATTCATAATGTTTGTAGGCGGGGGCTTTGGATGGGTGGGTGGTTGAGGGGCTTACCCATAATAATAATAATAATAAGAAGAAGGAGGATTGGGGGCTGTTTAACCTCCTTCGTAAATGGAAAAGGCCATCATATGAGGGAGTGGACCTATAACTTTACATGGGATCTGAACCATCTATCTACGGGTCGATACATCATCTGAACGCAACTCGCACAGTCCCCCATGGGGCTAACCACTGATCAGACCCAACATCGCTTAACCTCACTGATCTAACGGAAGTTGTGGGAATTTGGCTAGATTACGTTGTTTGATATACAGGGTGTATCAAAAGTGTGGGCTCTTAAGTACATAGGAAATTAAATACACGCACCTCGGTAGTATAGTGGTTAGTATCACTGACTACGAATCCATCGGCCCCGGGATCGAGACCCGGTGATGGCAGGCGACGCCCAGCAAAACCCAGCAGTTCATCCTTCCGCACAATAAAAAAAAATTGTTGGTAGATAGATGGGTACCCTGGGTAGCCTAGTGGTTAAGACGCTTGGCTGCTGCTGATCGGGAGGTCGTGAGATCGAGTCCAGGCGAGGACTTTGTAATTTCTGACCGCCCGTGGTGGGACGTGATTCGGATTCCACGTCAAACTGTAGGTCTAAGGTGGAGTGACAAATGTGACCTTCGTCAGAATGAACAATTTGGGCGGAAGCAAAACCAAGGTTAACCATATACAATTGAAACTGAGTCCGGACTTTTAATACATCCTGTAATATATATATATATATATTAGTAGCGTTCGGTCCATGGAGGCAATGGAAGCATTGCTCCCCCACTTAAATGATTAGAAGCGCTGTTAAACAATATTAATGACGATAAAATTATGATAAATTATCACTAGGCTATACTCCTTTCAAATATTTTTTTAATACAAAAAGCTCGAAATCCAAATCAGTGCATTGAAAAAGGAGGAGAAGAGCAATAATTTTGTTGCGTCGAGACATGGACGCCAGTGGAAGCAACTTGAGGAATTGCTTCTTTTGTTTGACTTACTATGTTCGTGTTTTATAAAAAATGTATCAATTCACCGATAATTTCACTGCTTATACGATAGTATAAATGTTACAAATGATATACAACAAAATTATTGATCGCTATACTCGGGGATGAATTAATATTATGTCTTAAAAGAATAAAAAATATTCACCGATGGAAATACATACCCATAACGCATTCATTTCTTTAGGCAAAACGTGGATCGTGGAAGCAACTTAGAGAGTTGCTTATTCCTGCTATTATGCTAACGGAATCCTTTTAAAGCGCTTAATTAATGAGCTTATAGCATTAAATGACTAAATAACTGGCAATTATTATTACCAAATATATTTTTAGAAGAATAAATAGAAGCTAATTGGAATTAGAGTTTGCTTAATTATGAGTAAATCAAAGTGAAGTTGTTCTATTCAGGTTAATGTCGTTCGTCAACTGCCCATCCCCTTCCTCCCCCTTAGAAATTCACAGGGGCAAGACCGCCTTTCCTCTTTATCACTCCTTTCTATTGAAAAGAAACTTCGAACTCAAAGGAGAAAACCGATTTTTCACGATAAAGTAATCGACGCATTTGCAAAGAACAGGAGGATAGAGCTGGTGTATAAATAAAAGAGGTTGGTGTATACTGTATATATATATATATATATATACAGGGCGTCCCAAAAAAATGTATACACACTTTAAATAATTATAAAGGCAGTGTTTATTAAAATACATTTAATTTTCAAAATGTAATAGAATCTACAGACATTATTTAATTGTTTTGTCAACGCCTGTTTTCAAACTGACGTCCGTTCTGGTCCAGGCACTGCTGATAACGCGAAGCAATGGAATCGCAAACATCACGAAACATTTCGTTTGGTATTTGTGTGCATTCTCGTTCAATGGCTGCTCTCAATTCAGCGACTGTTGCAGGTTTTATAGCGTAGACTTTGTCTTTTAAGTATCCCCATAAAAAAAAGTCTAGTGGTGTGAGGTCTGGTGAACGCGGAGGGTATTCTACGAAACCCCTTCGTCCAATCCACATCCACATCGTGCCAAGTACCACTCGCAATACTCCACTCTTCGGTCCGGATCATCATCATCATCATCTTCATTACTAGCATGGACTAATCTTGGAATGTAACTTTTCCATTGACAGCGCTTCAAAATGCGTTGGACAGACGATTCTGAAATTCCTACCTCACGACTCGCTTGCCGCACAGATTTTCTTGGACTTTGGTGATACGTTTCCAGTACTCTTTCTTGCTTTGTGGGGCTTGTCGATGTCCGTGGTCTTCCGGAACGCTTCTTGTGGACATTCTGAACAGTTCCATCGGCTTCAAACTTATCTCTAATTCGAGTGATGGTAAGTCGCGTTGGTGGATCTGTTTGAAACTCCCTCCTAAACTGTCTTTGCACTTCAACTGCGTTTTCACACTTCCAGTAGCATTTTAGAATGAATTTCCTTTGTTCAAAGCTTAGTCTGACTGCCATTATTAATTCTAATAGGTTTAACTTGGAAAGAAAGAAACATCAATTGAGCTATCAGCTGTTAAAGTGTGTATACATTTTTTTGGGACGCCCTGTATATATATATATATATAAGCGACATTGGGTCTGGGTAGTAGTTGGATGGGAGACCGTCCTCCACGCCGAGATTATGTAGCGACCCGTGTAGGATCCCACGTAAAGCTGTAGGTCCCCTCCGTCATATGACCTTAGATGTTGCGAAGGAGGTTAAAAAAACCAATAAAAGAAATATATATATATATATATTATATATATATATAATGGGCTATGCATGCTTCCCTATACATAATTGTCACCGATCGCTACTATATATATATATATATATATATATATATATGTGAATTTTAGGGAGAATTTTTTTGAAATTCTGAAGATTGTAGTTATGTTGAGTTTGGAATGAATAAATTATCTTTGGGTTCGAATCATGCGTAAACTTGTTTGAAAAAAAATTTCTAAAATTAATTTCATTCAGAAAATTGGAAAAAAAAAAATTCTTCAATGGATCTTATGATGATGCACGTCAGAAGGTCATTGGAGATGGGTTGCCCGTATACCTGCTCCCCTTCCCCCACCCGTTCCTCTTTTTCCATACTCCGATACCCAGCTAAATGGTATCTGGGTATATTCAACACTGAATATACCCAACACTTTCTTCCAAATGTTGAAGATTCTTTTTTTTTTTTTCCTGATTTGTTTTTAGTTTCATTTAAATTCCCGATGAAATGGAGGTCGTGGATAGAATAACATGGGTATTAAAGCTGACCTTTGGGTACACGCTGATATATATATATATATATAATGTGTGTGTGTGTTTATTGTATGTCACAGTCGAAAGCTAAAATCAGTAATTTCGGCTTTTGACTAGTCAATACGCATATTTTCTGATTTCGGCTTTTGACTAACATATACTGTATTATATTGAAATAAGGTGGTTATTAGCCCTAGATTTGTTTTTAAAAATTAATTTGTATTCATGATAATTTAATGTTCATTTTTAAGAGCCAATAGGCCTACACTGCATGTTCGTGTTAATTAAAAAAATAGCTTAAAAATATTTAAAATTTATTTAAGAACTTGATTAAAAAGACTTTTAACGTAATCTTTTAAAATTTAATTTTAAGGATTAACAAAATTTTAAAACTAAAATTTAATTTTAAAATGACTTTTTTATTTTAGTCTATGATTTAAAATTATTTTTAATAATCAATGTAGTAACTTTAGAAATATGCAAATTAATTTAATAGCTATATTTACATTCCTTTTAAATTTAGTAAAGAAAATAAAAAATAAATTTAGTTCCCCCTGGCTTACAGAACCCCTTTCCCCAACTAACTAGGTCCTAATTTTTAGCCCCATTATTTTTTTAAAACTCCTTCATTGTTTCCAATAAGAGAAATACGTTATAATAATTTAGTTCGTAGATAATCATTGAATAAGGCGCAAAGTTGCTTGCATTTTCTTTTAATTTGCGCAAGTTTCCCACAATTTCGTTTTCTTCGCTATATTTAAACGACAGGAAGTGCGTTCGTTTTCTCGTTTTCGATTCTGACTTGGACTTCTTCATAACAGATATGACGAAGAATTTATATATATTAAGCTTCCATACTAAAGCTTTATAAGTTGCTAAGTAAGTATTTATAACTACATAAATACACGTAAATTTAACATCCTGGAAGGTTAATCTTACGTACAGTATTAATACGATGCGAGTAACTAATATCTATTCAAGTCGAAAATCCCTGCATTCGGACAATTGTTGGCAAATATAGCCCGAGGTTGATTTCTTCAACTAAGCTATGTTGTGCATTCCAGCTTGGGCTAATTATCCCAGGGAATTATTTTTGCAGTGATCTTTGCGACTTTGTTCTTTGTAAAGTTTATGATAAACACCTTAATTTAAACATTATTATTTGAATTAAGAGTAAATTAGTTTGTTGGTTGAGTAAACTAAGTGAAGGAATTAAAAATTCGGTTTTTAATTTTCTCCACAGATTAACATTAATCACTTTTATTGTTGATTGAAACTAGTTTGAACATTATCATTTACACAATTTCATATACCATATATATATATATATATATTATATATATATATAAATTTAAGCATTATTAATGAAATTATTAATTTTAACCTGAAGGATGAGTCAACCATTAATTTTATTAATATTTTTAGTACAGTGATTATGACGTTTATATTTTCAAGTTTTTATTTATATTCATAGTTTAATTTGTGACTTTTCTTTTGTAGATTTTTGCATTAAAAAAGATAATGTACTTCACCTGCGGAACTTTCACACGAATTTGGCGGTCGATATCAGTCCTGATTTAAGTGTCTGAAGGAAATAGCTTCACGCTGTCCGAATTTAATTTTAAATTAGGTTTTCACTTAAAAAGTTTGCTTCATTTTTAAAATTAACAGTACTGATAGTTTTTCAGTAATAAAGTATTTCGTATAACAGTAACGTATCGCAAACAAAATGTATGCATTTGCGTAAAACGTCTCGCAAGAACCGATCCCCTTTCGTACGTACTAACCTCGCCATCAGACTCGTTAACTTTGTCCGCGATCAAATTATCAGAACTAGAAATTTTAAGTCTGTCGTTCGTTGCGTGCGTTGCTAGGTTGGGTAACAAGGTATTGATACCGCAGCATCGAGACACAAACGTAATCATAGTGGAATGGTTCACGCACATTTAACGTAAGGTTGATTTGGAAGAGATTTCTAAGTTCTTACTTGACGCCTTGCGTATTAAAATCATAAGAAAAAAAGCTTTTCCTTACGAAGTACTCTTACAGCGATAATGTTGAACTCAATTATCACTAAAAAAAAAGGGGGGGGAGGATATTAAGACACACAGACATGAAAAAATAAGATTTTATTTCGAGAGAAATATTTTCATATACGGGCTATATACAAACTATACACGGTGCTATACATAAATTACACAGAAATGCTTTTACACAAATTTAAGTTCCATCACGCACGAAGTAAACAATTTTTTCTTCAATTAATAAAGTAAAATTTTTACGAACGTGATGCGGAACTTATTTAAATAGACTAGCCACAAGGAGAGAAGCGAAACTATGACGTCACTGATTAAGTCTTAGTTCCTCCTCCATTTTTAGTACACATTTTAACCACAATAAAAATGAACAACATTTAAGGATAATTATGACATAATAATAATAATAATAATCACACGAAGACTAAACATTATCTTATATTATGAGATCGAGAACTCTCGTGCATTTCAGAACAAACGGCACACGAGGTCTTACTGTGGAGTACAATACTGGTAGTACATTTTTCACTCATTATCTGGGCGACTAATTGAAGATGCGCGTAATACAATAAATAATTTCAATTACGAGTCACCCATTATTACATAAATTCTTTAAAATGCTCAAGTTTCACTAACCTTAAAAAAAAATAGTTTGAAAATATATATAAAAAGCTTTTTTTTTTTAATCTTGGGATGAGGGAGTGAAACAATCAAAAAAATACTTTACATTTTCAAGTAAAAAATTTAAAAAAGCGACGTTCATGTAAAAATTTATGTAAATGACAATTAACTGAAGAATTATGATAAATGCAAATTGTGTAACAACGCTTTTTTAAATGCAAATGAATAGACTTTAAAAACAATGGTGTATATATATATATATATATATATATATATATATATATATATATATATATATATATATATATATATATACCCCTATTGTCAAAAAGAAAAAATAGAAATGTTTCAATGCGAAATTCTTGATTTTCAAGATTAACAAAAAAGTTTAAAATACTTTAAAAACACCGCCCCCGAAAATGGGGAGTATTTACTCTTTGGATTAACGACTAAAGATAGAGAATATTTACCATCCTCTCCTCAAAAAGTTTAAAAATAAAAAAAGGAAAATGCGAACTGACTTCTTAAAAATATAGGAAATATATTTTACCTACAAGACAAAACTATTAAAAATATATATGTATAAATATAAATGTGCGTATATTTATGTATAGAAATAACTCATTTGGCATCAAATTATATATATATATATATATATCTATATATATATATTTATAAGTTATTATAGCTAAACCTCGGTTGCAATGTAATTCTCATCTATGTGTTCTTCGATGACGTAAACACTGGATGGAGTTGTACATGTACTCGGCGTACATGTCGATGTGAGCGTGTGCGTGGATGTACACACGTCGCTGCTTACACTCGAAGGCGTCACATTACTGTTGTTCCGCTTAACATACACATCACTGCGAAAGAGAAAAACAATCAATGGAAGGGGCATATGTGTATATGTGTATGTGTGTGTGTGTACACGAGCCCCTTCCTAGGAAGAAATGGCTAAGCGACAAAAGTAAAAAACGCCATAAAACGCAAAGTTGTACCAATTTGAAACTTTCGAACATATTTTGACGAAATATTTTAAAAAGTTCGAAAGTCTCAGCAACTTTCAAATTGGTACAACTTTCAACTTCGTTTTCTGGCGTTCTTTTACTTTTGTCGCTTAACCACTTCTTCCAAGGAGGGTCTCATATAGTGGCATTTAAACAACTACTAAATGCTAATATTAGGGAACGAGTTTACAAAAACCCTTTTTATCTACAGGATTATGGGGGTCGAGTCCCCTTAATACTTATTCCCCAAGCACCGCGTGCAAAGTAGGGTTGTAAAATTGACTTTCTCCACAACCTTGTACAATGAAATTATAAAAGATTCCCAAATAATTAAAATTATGTTCGGGGAAGGGGGCTCTTACCCGTGACTCTGTGTCCGTGGCAAGTGGGGATCGGGGGTTTTGGACACATTTACCCCAGTGTCCACGGGGGAGTTCCGACTGAGGGTGTAAGAGTCCAAATCCTTTTCTAGCCGCGATGCCAAAGACAGTCGAGAGACGTCAGTGTTCAGCGTTTTGGTGCTCCGCGCGGGGACAATGGAATAGGCGTTCTCGAGGGAGCAGTTCTTCGGGGGGTATTCAGGGTCCACTTTATGAGAAGGAAGAGAGTGGTGAACTGGAACTTCGGTGTTAAGGGGTTTAGAGGGGTAATCGAGGGAATTGAAGATCATCCCTCTCGTCAGGTTTTTGTTATTGACGGCATTGTGGACAGCATTCTGCTCGTTTTGGCGTCGTGCTTCCTCGTCGTGACGACACATTTCGCGTCGTCGTCGTCTTTTCATGCAAGCGATCACCACGATCGAGACGATGGCTAAGATCGGCACCGCTACACTGAACGTCACAATCAGAACAATCTGCACGGGAGACATTGGCACGTTCTCACCCGTCGCCGACTGCACCTGCGAGTGATGGTGCGGCACTGTGCACCGAGGACCCAACACCCCAGGTGGACACAAACAGCGGTAACCTACGGAGAGTTCGGGCGCCTCTGAGCAAGCACCTCCATTATCGCAAGGATTACTGGCGCAGGGGGAGACTGGGACGGGCACCTGTTGGTTACAGTACCTCCCATTCCAACCGGGGCGACATTGGCACTCAAAGTCGTTGATTTTGTCCATACACGTACCCCCGTTGGCGCAGGGGAGTGTCCCACAGTCATCCACGTTCGTTTGGCACAAGTCGCCCACGAACCCCGGTCGGCACTGGCAGCTGAAGGAGTCGACGCCGTCGAGGCACTTCCCTCCATTCAGGCATGGCTTGTGGGTGCAGTCGTCAACGTTCATCTGGCACCGTGGCCCTGCATAACCCACGGGGCACACGCACCGAAAGGTTTTGTGTTCGTCCACGCACGACCCTCCGTTCATACAAGGCGAAGAAGCACAGTCGTTCACCGACCGTACGCACATGGCACCTTCATACCCGTCTCGGCAGTGGCACTGGAACCCCGTCGGGGTGTCTGTGCAAGGGGCGCCGTTCTGACACGGGCGGTCGGCGCACGACTGACCGGAGAGTTCGCAGTACCTACCGGTGAAACCTGGCCGGCACTGGCACACGAATCCTTCGTTACCGGTGTCGAGGCACGTGCCACCGTTCTTACAAGGATCGTTGGCACAACTATCGTTCACAATTTCGCAGTTAGTGCCATTGAAACCAGAGGTGCATCGACAGGTGTACGACCCCGGGGCCGTATTGAAGCAGGTGGCCCCATTTATGCACGGCTGATGATTGGTGCAGTAATTTAAGTCTTGGTTACAAAAGGGGCCGCCCCAACCTTCCATGCAACTGCACTCCCACTGCTTGTCGCAAGTGCCATGCAGGCATCCAGGATACACCTTGCACTCGTCGCACTTGGGTCCCTTCCAACCAAGAGGACACCTATCGAGGGGGAAACAGTCAACCGTTAGCGCACAGTAAATTTAATAAAAAAATTTAAAAAAAATTTCGCAAGATAATAATTAAGATATAACAAACTTCTTTTCAATCTTTTAACCAACCAAACTACCCACACGTACTCCGACAGCTCTTCGATCCCCCCCTCCCCCGCAACCCTTCGAACGATTTTCATAATCATCAGTAGGGTTTCTTCCATCCGCAAGAATAAAAAAGTTAACCAAAAGGAAGTTAAAAAAAACACTGGGGATTGGCGCGGTTTTCTTTAGAGGAAATCGTTCAAAATAAGTTTCTCAAAAAGGTGTCTGCTTTCGAAATATTTCGCACGAATTAAATTTACAATAATTACAAAATTTCCAGATCTGTTCTAAAACATTAAATTAATATTTATATCTATATTCTTAGGTAAATCTACACACAATTTTATATATAATATATATATATATTTTTTTTTTGTATTGGGGCGTTTACCGCCATTTCCCGCTATACATATATAAAATATATATAAAATACTTAATCAGGAGGGGGGAACAACGGCCAATAAAACAATCTATTCCCCTCTTCGTAAGTGAGAAACTCGCGTCTTAATCAATGGAGTGACTAAACGCGCACAATTGCAAAGTGGCCTCCAAAATCGATAGTTGAAAACGGATCTTCTTGAAACTGAAGCTGTCAGCGAAAAAATTTTAATGGTTACAAGTTCTGAAGAGGCATTAAAAAAAAATATCGATTACTTTAAAACCTTCATAATAAATTTTGGCCTTGATCACCCTGCGATTTATTACGAATGTCCCTTTGTACAAATTAAATATATACGTATGTACGCGCGCCGCGCGCGCGGGCACGAGTATGTATACAAAGCCAGGTACAGTCGAGTCTAGTTTATACAGCGGTGTGTGTGATTTACGGTAATTGTCGTATCTTGAAGCGTCGGTACATCCTAGATACGGTATCTGAGCGCGATTTTTATCGTAAACAGCCGTTCGCGAAAAGGACCTTTTCGCTTATCTGGAATCGCTAAAAAGGCTCTTTATATTATTGAGCAATCGAGACACCTTATCCGTACGTCAAACCGCTGTCATTCGTGGTCGGTTGGTTGAGCTTCGAGAAGTAACGCGAGGAGGGAAAGGAAGACCGGGGAGGAGGAGGAGGAGTCCCATTTAATCGTTCACCCCTACGGTAACTAACCCCTTCTCCTTCCCTTCCCGCTTATTTCCTCTTCCTTCGTGATTAGAGTAAAGCCAAAAGGTGCTTTATTTACGCTTTAAGGGAACGAAAGGCGAAGGAAATAACTTACTTGCATTCATTTGGCTTGTCACACATTCCTTTGCAACCAGGACTGCACACAGCTGCGGAGGGGAAAAGAACGAATCATTTTCAACTGACCCGATATTTTCAATTCATTAACTAACTGTTCATGCATTAATAATTACGTACTTTCAATTCTGGCAACATATGCATTAGGTTCCTTTTAAAAAAAATTACTAAATGCTAATCACAAAAGTTGCACGAATCAATAGTGACAAATCGATTTAATTTACATTTGCTATCTAAAAACGTCGACTTAAAAGAAATCCATTTGTGACTAATTGTGATTTACGATTTTCAGTGTATGTTTAACAAAATGGGGCTTGTTGGTCGCTGCGTCAGAACTACGAATCAAAGCTTGTTATTGGGGTCTAACAGCCCCGAGGCACGCCATTTCAAAAAAGTGTCTACTTAGCCTTAAAAGCTTTGCCGATATGGAAATTAGGCGCAATTTGTTAAAAAAAGTTTTTCCATTAGAAAAAATATTAAGAAAATTAACTCCATAATAGTTAATACGAAACTACAATAACGGTATTTTACGCAAAGCTTAAAACACTCGGCTAATTTGTTACATCAATTACCTGGGCTACAGTACGACTCTGGTTTTTGCCAACCGGGTAGACAGACCCTGTCTCCATTTTCGTTGCAAGTATAGTGACCGAAGCCGTCATCTCTCGGACGACACCACTTTCTGCACCCTTCCCCATGGTAGTGCTCCTGGCACACTACTCTGTACTTGTACTTAAGGGCAGAGTGGTCGCTTATGTGCTCATCTCGAGTCCAATTCGTGTCCACATCCAACCACCTCTGCGTCATCAGCCGGGACACGAGAACGGGACCTGAAGAGAAGAAAACTCGGTCATACCAAATTGGTTCCTAATGTTAATATTTGGAATAAAATTCTGAAAACAAAGACGAGTAGACTTTTTTGCTCGTCCGCGATCAATGAAAGGGAAATGTACGATTTAAAGCGGCTCAGCGTCGAGGTAAGCTCAACATCTGGGCCACAGTAACGAGCGAGGCCTTCTATTAAAGTCGGATAAAAACTCTAGATTAAAAGCTCGAAACCCCCGATGGCAAACACTGCTGCTACCTGCCATCAAAACATGCCATCCCGCTCAGCTTCCCTAAAAAGAACTACACGCCGTTCACCTCGGGCTTTTTGTCATCATCATCTTCATCTTCACCTTTCCTCGCCGACTCGCCCCTTCCCAAGTCGAAGGGCAAGCCACCAACCCTCTTCACGAGCGCCGTTGCCAAACGTACGACGGGGGCATGCGATAGTGCATGGCGGAGGATCGTGGCAGCGTCGCAATGCGCCGAAGCGTGGGAATTTTATCCAGCCACTGCATGATGCCCCGATCACTCGGCCAACGATGCCCGCCTCGCGGGATCAGCGGCGGTCGAGCTAACAATGCCCTCTCATGCCCAATCGAGTTTCTATCCCCCGAAGAACGCTATTTACTTAACCAAACTATTTTAAATGCATCGTGTAACCTTCAGCAAAATATGTTAATCTGATTAACATTTAATGAGAACTCGTCTTTCTTACCATTGCTAATTGACTTCAAATGAAAAAAAAATTATATCTCAAATTTATGCGAAAAGCAATAAAAACCTAAATACAAAATATTATAATTCTTTAAATAAACCAAAGAACAGTGAAAAACAGCGAAAGACCACTATAAAATACAAATAAAAACTATATATATACACCGTATATATATTTATATTAGCCTTATTTTACACATCCCCAGCAGCTCTCAATACTCTACAAAAATTATATATATATATATATATATATATATATATATATATATATATATATAATACGGTATTTGACATTTTTCTTAACGTTCTTTGGCTATAATAAATAATAAATGGGTGGTTACATTTTACTAAATTATATTTAATATGCAAAAAAGTTCCCCTGGGGTAGCGAGACCTACATATCAAATAAAAACACACACTTTGCCGACTCACTGCAGACCAGAACACATTATAAGCGTAAATCTTAGGCTCAAGGGATGACTAGAGGCCGGTTTTAAACGGTAGCAAAACTCTCAGAACTTAAGTTACTCTAATTTTTGTGTTCGCGCGAAGTGCGATCATGGATGAAAATAAGGAACATGTTTATAATAATCAAAAGGGCAATATTTATATTTTCTAACAAACGCCATTTGAGGTTTTCAACCATGAACGACGAATACTGACCACAGCCTCATAGGACAACTTCTATTCCACATTGGCTCGGGGCTGTCATTAATTACAGATTATTGCAACTTCACTGATAGTAATACCATTAACAGTTAAGAATTAATAATCTTGTTTCAAATCGGATCCCCGAGGTAAACTCTACTCGGAGTTGCGGGGCAGATGGATTGACCCAAATACCGTAAACCTGCATCAATTTGTCCGTGTCTGCTTCGCCACACAGAGAACAAAACCAACGCAAATTTCCAACTACATATAAAACAGGCGATTAGTTGATTCAGGTAACACAGGCCATGGGGACATATACACGATATGCTACGCGAAATGTTAATGTTTTCACGCACTAAAGTCTCTCACACACACACACACACACACACTTACAAAACTGCGATATTTTCAATTGTGAATGGCGACATTGAATCTAAAAACGTACCCTTCAGTGTATCCTCGTATTTAATATTTACTTATGGCGACATTGATAATGTACGTACGTCCGTTCCGCGATGAGCATCTGCGTGCATCCTAAAGATTGTCGCGGTCTCGTAAGGTAACGAACAGCAGCAGCCTACACCTTACCATTTCGCTGTATTTAACTAATTTATTGACCGTTTGGATGGAAAATAAGTATGGTTGCGTTCTTTGGCAATCGTGCGCAACTTAATATCGTTAATAATATCCTATACCCCGAGGGTACGGCGACATCCTGTAGTTCCTCAACTTCCTCTCCTTAACCCTATCCTGATTCCTAACAACAACTTCCCCCTCCCCCATAACAGACAAATACACCCCCCGCTTCTTTCCTCGCTCACAAAATTCCACCCCTAAAAGCTAAAAATCTTGTTTCCCACAGTCCACTTCACCTGGGTTCAAAGGATGTTCCTAATTTTGCCAATTGGCCAAGCTGTAAGGAAGTGGATCCAAGCAGCTATTTCGTAGTACTCATTTCGAAACGGAAATATTTCACCGACATACGATAATGATGCAGTAGGTTAACCTAACGTTAATTTTTATAATTAAAAAATTAATAAATTTCGGCCTATCTAGTATTTGTAAACGATCTACGAATATTCCATTAAATGTAAATAAATAAATCCAATGGTCAAGAGGCTTTTTCATACACTGGAGTGATCACAAATTACATTTTTACACATCAATGTCTCGGGTAAGGCTAAACCTAAATACGATTATGCGAAGGACCAAATATCGGTTATACTCGATTTATACCGTACTGCAATAAACTCAATCGAAACGCACTGAATACCTTACGCTTACAGTAACCCGCGTGTCGGTACGGTACAATTTATGTAAATAGTAAATACCGTATAGTTAGTGTTTTCCATGAAGTGTAGGCCCACTAATAGTGAATATTTTCAATTATGCGACAATGAATAATTAAAAAAAGGGGCAAGGAGTAAAACCACAATGAGGAATGGGATTTATTAGAAACGCGAGACTTAGGCCTATACTAAGAGCTACATCGCACCTGATCAGAACATTAGAATAGGAGAAAATTTGCGTTTCTAATAAACCCATTTCCCATTGTGCCTTTATTCTCCCACTACTTAGTTTAGCAAAATTTGATTTACTGTACAGTATATAAGCGTATTGACTGTATTGATCCCTGGACCTCCCTCCTCCTTTCAACACGATCAAGGTCCGTTTCTTAATTCAATGAAACGAGCCTATAAGTTACAGTATGTAGTCATTACATAGATTATAGATGTTGGGTTTTAAGATTCTAAAACCTAAATGTTTACCGTTCTTTCGTAAATGGAACCTACATAAATAGGTTTAAGACGAGTTAACTAACGTGCGTACAAAACAAAACTTTCACGCTTAAGTAAATACTAAATAGGCCGTAACGTTTATGGATTTCGAATCATCCATCAGCAGCGAAATTTAGTAGCTTCCTTTCATATATATTTAAGAGCCGAGCTGATGCGAACTTCCATGAGGATTATTGAGCTCAGAATCAACTGGAAGTATGTCACCACAAGCTCTGAGCATCGCACGATGGTTGGATAAATATAATCATAAAACAGGATACTGAAACAAGCCAACACGATTCTTCTTATATGGAAATAATAGTTTCACTTTAACGGAAGAATCTTTAATCCTAAAACCTTTAAAAAATTAAAAATTTAAAAAAAAGTAATTTGCCGGACCTATTTCAAAACTTTATGCATGGGGAAAAAATACGCATCTGGAATACAGGAAAAGCCCCTAACGCCGAAAGCTTCGAACAAGATGGTCACTAACTCGGGAGGGAAAAAATACATCTCCCCCGCTAGAAAAAACCCTCCCCTCCTCTCAATTTCCCCCCCACCCCGCGCTTGCCCGTACATCTGTTCTATATCTTTTGGTAAGGCGCGCAGATGGTGCTCAAGAGGGCAGGCACAATAGTCCACAATGATGCAGAAACGGGCCATTTTGCGTGGAAGTGCTTTACGCCCGACGCTATACTTCAAACAAAAACGGAACCTGTAACACACCTCGCCCATAGAAGCTACAGTATAAAGCAAAAATACAGTATTTACAATTGAACATCTCCATACGTGAACCTCCAGTGTCCTACACAAGCTACAAGATGGGCGAATCTACCCGAAGATTGGAAAACAAAATTAGCCTATTCAAAAAATGACAGTTTTTCTAAATACTAACAATAAAAAACTTAAAATTACAGGGCATTAAAAAGGTATTCCACAAAGTATGATTTTATATATATAATATATAGAAATCCGAGTTCAACTTTTTTCTCAAGGGGTTAAGCCCCCGAAGGTTTGACCTAACCTTTCATACTAATAATTATACAGCAGTAGTGTACGCGAACAATTTTACTTCCTTTCCAAAATTAAATTTAGTTTTGGCCAACCGATAATATATATATATAAATGGAATCAAGCATTTCGAGAAAGAAAATTGCATTAAATCTACGGTGAAGACATACCATATAAAAATGCACTAAACTTACCATCATAATATGAACTTTCGTTGTTGACCTCATGCCAAGCTTCGATAATGAGTGAGAAAGTGCCCTGCAAAGTAAATACATCACATTTTACAAACTTCACCTTCGGTCTAACTTTGGGTCTAACTACTACGGCCTATGTTCAGTTTTGGGGTGCTTGATACCGGTATATCCACGAGTTAAATTTAATGGGAATAGGTTTCCTATTTCGTGAAACCTACGTCATTTTGACAAATCTAAACGGTAAACTTTTAGTAATTTCTAATATTGCCAAAGTTGCCTAATTCACTACCAGTACGGATGGTGTTCCCCCGTACTGTAAACTTAAAACACGTATAAGCTATTTCCACTATATAACCTTAGGCCTTTCGTAAGATTTGTTGTTAGCAATAAAAAAATACCAGCACCTTGGCTAGCTTATCACTCGGTTGAAGTCGCATTAAAGAGGCTAATTCTTGGCGACTTTTCAGAATCCAGACGCGCTTCAGATACCTTCCATAACAATTTGGTAATGTTGTTACATTAGTAATTAAAACCTACGAACAGTCTCTGAACTGAGTCGGGATTCTGTAGTTTTACCAAATTCTTTTTAAAACGAACAAACTAAATTTCAAATGGGCTCCTCGCGTACATTATGAAATATAGAGCATTAAAGGCCCAACCATACGAAAGCCCACAGCAATTAAAAGAGTACCGATTACTTTTATAGCGAGCCTACACCGAGAAAAATTATCGGAAAAATACGTTTAGTTACGTGGGTAGCCTATAGTACAAATTTTTTTTTTCCACGGAAAATATGGGCCTATAAAACTTACAATTTAAACACCATGAACGCTTCATAAACTAAGAAATAATAGCTTTATTGGGTCAATAAAATTTGCGACCAAGGGCTTGAAATCTATTAGGCGATGTAATTTTTCGTTTGAAGCCACAACTATACAAATGATTGCCGTAACGTACTCTATTTAGTAAGCGAAAAATAGAATTATGGCCGTATAAGCTTTATTTGAATTAGATTATCGTATTTTTAGGGAATTAACTTTCTTCTAGTATGAAATATTGTAAATTGCGTAATTTACATTTTAACTAAGCTTAAAGTGTATATATATAATGTTACTAAGATAACTTCGTAAATAATTATAATTAGCCGACGTGACATATTTTGCAAAACTTTATAAAATGTAGCTTTGGACTCGGGAGAACCTAGATAGGGCCGAGTGGGTTTTATGTACAAATCTGATGTTTAACGCCATGGACTAATTTAAGATTATAACGCGTAATGAGTAGGTCTTGACAGAAATAAAATTGTAGATTACGTTTGGGGGGGGGGGGGGGGGGGGGCTCGTACAAATAATGAAGTTGGATGTATTAAGAGGCTCAACACGTTCATAATTCTAACCTTCACCAGCAATTTGAATTATTCGGCATCTGTGGGGGCCTAGGGTACAAGACGGGTATAAACTACGTACCAAATTACAGTGAAGAGTCTTAGTAATAATTCCGCTTCAAATTCACTATGTTAACTAGAAATTATTATGGGTCTAGGACTCTAGGCCTATATTGTTTTAGCACACTAGGCCCAACGCAAATTGATGGCCAAATTTAAAGGTAAGGTTTCGTCGTCGCTAATTTAAATTTTTAAGTAATAATTTCTTAGATTAAATTTATATTTTTTAAATTATAAAGTTAAATTTAAACTAATTAGATAATCTTACCTGCCACGAGTCCAATTTGAATTCCAAGGGATTTATGAAATCTTTCACTAAAGAAAAATCCACAACGTTAGCCCCTAAAATGGGGGTGATTTTTTCACCAAATGTGCACGGGGATTTAGGATCTATCACTTCTTGGTAAACTTTTAAACAAACACGGAACTTTGTTAAACAAGTATCACTGCATTTCCCATCTTTATTTTTGAATCCACTGCAACAATTTCCTTCACTATCTTTACCATAATGGTTCACGAAGTTTTGAAGTTCCAATTCAAATACGGCATTGGTCGCAACCTGAAAGGAAGGAAAAAGGATTTATTAGATAAAAGAACTTGAATAACTCGAGTCCATCACTAAAAAATAATTTACAATCTTGTTTTTAACTTTCAGTATTCAAAAATCACGAACTTGACAACCGGCTTTTTTTTTTGTTAACTTTAAAACTTGTTCAAATCAAGCATGAATCGCGGAGAGAGAGATTTAAATTTTTTACTTTTATAAACTACATAATATTTATTGTTTGAAATATTTACATATATTAAGTACGGGAAATCTTACCTCATAAACAAGAGTTAGTAGAATCGCCATTACGATGGGCACACATCTCGTAAGCCACCGCATGGCTGGGGTTAGACAAATCCGAGTGAACACGCTGAAGGAATCCCACGCACACTCTACACTCCACGATGTTTCGTGACAAACTGAAGCTCGACAGGAGAGAGAGAGTTTCTTCGAATCACAAGCAAGCCCCGCCCCCTCTAGGATTACGACCTGTGGGGTTAAATACAAAAGGGGGGGATAAGTCACTACCCTTAAATGAAATAGTATAAAAGTAAATATACACACGCCTCCCTATTCCGCGATACGCTGAATACCTACAATAGCGCCATACCAAATTCATTTCTATAGGCTTAAAGTGAAAACTATTAAAAATTATAGTCGGTGACCTTTGCCGACCTGACCTCAAGGTACGGACAATAATTTTTTAATTAAATGCGTTTCCTCCCATCTATGGATGGATAATCATCAGTCAGACATTTCTCAAGTTCCGGAGAATTCTGTGAAGTTACAATATTTAAAAAGAATTTCATCCAGGCGATGTTAAAGGTAAGGATTATTTCAAGTTATTTCCTTACTGAAAAGGGAACTACGCGTATTAAGAAATACCCTCGGTATTTGGATATAATTAGTCATTTCTCGCCAGTCGCGTGTACGCGAAATTCTTCATCTCTGCGTAATGAGCCATGTACTACTCATTACAGATTGCACAAATGTGTTACAGTCATTATTATTATTATATATTATATATATACATATATATATATATACACACTTTGGAACGGTGGAGCGGTTTCGCGCGGAGTTTTATCTTTTCACGGTCAAGCGCATTACCTCACTAACATAACATTATATATATATATATATATATATTAGAGAAAGTTAATTAATAGTAAGAGGCAAAGGCGAGCGTTAATTTTCAGGTTTTGTAACATTTCGAGATATGCAATTATTTAATAAATATTATACAACACTCGATTTAATTACTAATACTTGATTTTATCTCAAGATTGGATCGAAAATGAATGGCTTAATAATTCTCTAGTTAGAAATTACCACATATCTTATTGACTTACGGTATGTTAAGATCTTACTATTGAAGATTTACATTGCATCTAAGTATTTATTGTGAGATTTTTATTTTTTAGTTCCTCCTTTTTCAACATAAAGTCAGTGATGCGCGGACGAAGTCGTAAATTTAAGGCCAAATACCGCTAGATACGCGTTCACTACAAAATATTGTTAAGATGTTAATCCAATCATATTGAAAAACAATAACACCGTTTTCTGTTAATTTTTTCACTCCGTATATTGTGTGTAAATATACCGTTATGGCAGATCTATGCGGTATAATTTTGATTAATTATTAGTAATGGGTCGTAACAGTAAACCTTATACTACTTATAGAGAGGTCTGATAGCTTAATTTTTAAAGATTATTGCTGTTGCCTTTAAGTGAAAGTGATTCGTTATCTAATCAAAAGATAACAATTTTTATTATAATTTATATTAATTACTCAATGCACCCACGAAATTAATTAGTGTGAATGCATAAAAATTAGCGTTACTTAAACGAATAAAGTCCCTAGCTGGCAACCTAGCGTGGAGTGGAAGAAGATTGAGGGAGGAACAGCTGCCGATCTGGCCACCTGCGTCCCCCCCTAAAACTACCCCAATTCATGCGCGTGAGTGGATGAAAGCAGAAAGGCGTAACCCCATTTACGATATTTAAAAAAATAATTTCATTATTTACTCTGTTATAATCTGATAATCTTTGATAAAATTTCTCAATAGATCATTACATTAAGCGTACATAAAGTTGTATTGTAGAGAAGGAACAGTTAATCGCTTAAAGCAGCAGCAGCAGCAGCAGTAGTAGTAGTCCGTCGTCATTAGACCCCAGAAACGAATCAAAGGAACAGTTAAGTTATATTTTACTGAGAAAACAAACCACTCAACTGCGATACTTAAGTTAATAAAAGTACAATTTATTTTGGTGTCAATTTCAATTGAAGTTCACTGCAGTTTCATTGAACCGAGCTACAGTATCTCCAAAAAGTAGAAACTTATAGAAGCGTGATTTATCATAAAGATGTGGTATATGTCCTTTTAGTACTGAACACTGAGGCAACGCGTGCCCTCTCTTGCCATCTCATAAGATGCTATACCCATTGTCCTGCCCTCCCCTTCTACTTTTCTTTCCTCCCCAGCCCACATAATACCCAAATTTTAAATTCATGATATACATAAAGCGTACTCAAATATAAATTTCAAACATTAGATCAGTAATTCAAGGATATACAGGGAGTTCCGAAAGTCCTTCCCCATAATGTACATGATATTAGTCTTTGGGGCAGGACTTCTGGTGTATTATATATATATATATATATATTATATATATATGATACACACCCACAAGAAAAAAGCAAGAGCGATTCCAATGCTTTTCCTGTATTCAGCAGTTCACCTCGTCAGGGAATGGGCATTCCCTGACGAGGTGAACTGTTGAATACAGGAAAGGCCTTGAAATCGTTTTGCTTTTTCCTTGTGGATATGCATCATTTATTTATTTATTTTGTGTATTTAATTGTGAAAACTCATCTTATATATATATATATAGTTTCAGTTAGTCTTTACATATATATATATTTTTTTTCACTTAGACTTTACAAGAAACTAAATAATTCTACAAGAGCAAGTAAATGAATTGTAGATTTTAAATATTCATTAATATATAAATAACAGGTAACCATGGTCACGAACGCCTGAGAAAACTCTTAGGAATATTCAATCCTAATTTCAAAACATTTCCCAATTTTTTTTAGGCTTCTTCCCAATCTCGGTGATTCCCATTTCAGTCATTTCCCACGAATGGGAAAACTGAAAGCTGGATTCTCAAAGTAGGCAATTGTCAAATCGATCCGCTTCCAAAATCGGATTTGCCACTTTAAATAAAAAAATTTCGGTGGTGTTGTGGTTAGCGTCGCTGACTACGAATTCATCGGCCTCGGGATCGAGACCCGCTGACGGCGGGCGGCGCGCGGCAAAACCCAGCTGTTCATCCTTCCACGCATAAAGAAATTGGTCGGTAGATAAATGGGTACCCTGGGTATCCTAGTGGTTATGACGCTGGACTGCTGCTGCTGCTGCTGATAGGGCGTAGTTCGGATTCCACGTTAAACCGTAGGTCTAAGGTGGAGTGACAAGCTTGACCTTCGTCAGAATGAACAATTCGGGCGGAAGCAAAACCAAGGTTATAAAATCGGCCCCGGTCTTACAATTGCATCTCTGTCTATTTTTACCTTTTCCCCGAGTTAGGAAACTCAAATTTTTTTTTTTCTCAAACCTGGAGTTCTTACTTCAACCATTCCCAATTTCGGACCGCGAATTGGGAATCAATCATTTTTAAATGATTCATTTGGTTTCAACGAATAAAACCATAAGAAAGTGTATGATTTCAAAACTGAATTAATAATAATTCACTGGGGAACACAACTTTTGGTGACTTAGATGTTAGACCTGTTTCTGGGTATATTGAGGTCGCTGATTCTAAAAATGACATTAGTTTTTCTCCATCAGCTCTGCTTATCAAGATATGATATATATCTATATATAATGTATATAATATATAATTGCTGACTGGCAATCACTGTTGTTGTCAATTGAATACAAAAGTATGATGAATGTCAGCAAAAATAGTGTATTAACATCAAACAAGCATAAGGTACGAAAAATATTCTTAAATTCAAACAAGCTTGAGACACGAACGGCAAAAAAAAGTTCTTTCATCGAGACATCTCACATAACCGCGTTTCTGAGATTTCTTGCGATGAGATGTGCCAGGACATTCGCGTTGGATGCTCCAGCAGTAATCTGCCATCATGTGAGTATCCCATCGTCCGCGGTACCGTTCTTCCATGGTCCTTAGTTCTTGGTGAAATCGTTCACCCTGTTCCTCGCTTAGATCACCGAGGTTATCTGGGAAACGATCCAAATGACTGTGGAGTAGGGTGGCCCACTTTTCAATTTATTTTAAAAGTATAGGTCATCGTGGTTTTTCCCATTATTTGGCACTATACTAGCACATTGGTACCATTTTTACAAAAATTGATCAATATTTAGGGGTCTCGCATCGACCTTGAAATTACTAGGGTTTTTTAAAAATGCGTACTTTTTAACTTTTTACTGAATCAAGATAAATCATTAAGTAGGGATGTTTTCTGAATCCTCTTAATGAGAGAAGTCGTTTGGTGTGCCTGCCAATGTCATACGACTAACGGTTTAAAGGTTGTGCCTGTATACAGGTAATACCAATGTGCTAGTATAGTGCCAAATAATGGGAAAAACCACGATCACCTATACTTTTCAAAAAAATGAGTCACCATACCCGGACGGAATGTATAATGTATATAGGTAATTAGAAAATGCACTATGCCTGTGCCAGGTACCTAACCTATTTCTTTTTTTGCAGATCATAACATTTTGAAATTCTGTCTGAGTTCCTCATCCTTTGTCATGGACAAATCGATGGCAACCATAACTGGAAGAACTCTTGAAGCTACAAATAGAGAGTCATCAAAAGGAAAGGCGAAAATAACATCGCTACCTTCTCTAAGATCGGCCTCGGAAATTTTTTTAGTTGGCCAACCGTCGTCCTCCATCAGTGGTTGCAAATTGCCAACAACACGGCAGGTTTGCAATACTTCTTCAGTGTTATCCAGTACACTGCTAACAGGAAAGACGCATTCAAAGAAACCGTAAACAACGTCTTAAAGTTTTGGAACATGGCCCGCATTAAAACAATCACAAAGCTCAACTGCGAACGGAAGCTAGAGGCATTGTGGAAAGAGTGGCACTTACTCCAAAAGAGCAGAAAACGAGAAACTGACGCCGGAGGAAAACGGCAGAAGTTTTCGGACAGTGTGGACAAGCTGTGTCCGACAAAGACAAGAAAGAAGACATTGACTTCTACCTCGATCAACGTGGTCCTCGGGTGGCAACGATGAGCGGAACGATAAAGTTTTCGCTGTAAAAAGAAAGCTACAGGAAGGAAGAAAACGTCCTCGCCAGGAGCCGCAAACCTCAAAGTGTGCATACGAAACCGGAGATGAGGCCATGGAGAATGATGATACTGGCATGTCAGGAGAGTCGGAGACAGAACTAGCGTTCCCCCTGCCGAAAGAGCCAAGTGTGTCTGTCAATCTTCCTCGCCGCATCCTTAATGCACCTGCTATCATGGGAGTGGCTGATCGTTTCCGCATGTCCAATAATCAGGTGCGTATTGTGTATAGTATTCATCGATAGCGTCAGTTTTAAAGTGTCCCGTAACCCACATGTATTCTTGACAGTTTCCTTTCCACTTTCCATTCTCTACATAGGTAGTAAGCATTGTGGCTGCTATCACACGTTCGGCGGATCCACCAGCAAACCTCAATCAGTTCAGCATCTCGAAAGAAACGGCTCGCCGGGGAAGAGTGTCACATCGCCGTGAAGTGGCGACGGCTGTGAAGGACTCCTTCACGCCACCGAGGCACACTGTTGTCCACTGGGATGGCAAAATGGTCAAGGTCAGTTGATTAAGTTTTCATAGCTATCAATTTAGTAATGAGATTCATGAAGCATAATGTCAATTAAAAAGAGAACTGAATGTGAAGAAAAATAGGTTACTTTATAACCATGAAATTGAAATATGGCATGTGTTCAGAACTTCCTTGGAACGGCGGAGCACCGCCAAGCAATTCTCATCTCCGGGGCTCCTCATTGCACAGAAGGAAAGTTGCTGTCAGTCCCAGCTGTTGCTGACGGCACCGGACTGTCGCAGGTGCGGGCAACCACACATGCTCTCGAAGATTGGGGATGTGAGGAGAGCGTCATCGGACTCTGCTTCGACACCACTTCCACCAACACGGGGAGGGTGCAGGGTGCAGTTGTCCGGCTGGAAAACATGCTCGGGCGACCGCTACTCCAGCTGGGATGCCGTCATCACGTCCTAGAGCTTATCGTGGGGCAGTAGCGTCACCCTGCTCGGAAGGACTACGGCACCAACTGATCCTTTGTTTCAGCAGTTGAAGAGAAGGTTAGTTCATTTTTTGTGCAAGGTAAAGTTAGGACACACATGATATTCCACTAGTTTATAAAACAGCAAGCCAAACCGGAACTTCAGAGTTTTCTCACACAATTTTCTTGTTTATTATTTTTGAAGATGGGACGAGCTCGATCTCTCGACCTACTGCAAGCTGCAGGTCGAGGATCTGGCGGAGAGTACGTGGCTAATAGAACTCCGGGACGCGGCGGTCAGCTTCCTGAGCACAGCTTCTGGTTTCGTCAGAGACGATTACCGGGAAGTGGCAGAGATCACGCTCCTGGTACTCGGGACACAACCACGCCGTGGCATTCACCTCATGCACCCAGGAGCCTATCACCACGCAAGATGGATGGCTAAAGTTAGTATTTTCAAACAAAAATAATCTAGAGATAAGTTTAAAAAATTAAATGTTATTCAAAGATAAACATTTCATTATAACGCAAACAAAGTAATTGGTAACAATAAACCTGTCTTACTTACAATGGTGCCTATTCTGTTTCAGGTCATCTACTACACAAAACTGCTGATGTTCAGTAGGCAGCTGGAGCTCGACGCCGAGCTGGTCGACAAACTGCACAGGATCGTGGTGTTCATCGCTCTTCTATACGTACCAGCTTGGTTGGCGGCCCCTGTAGCAGCTGATGCGCCGTTGAATGACCTGGTACTATACCAGCGTTTTCTGAGGTATAGGGCAGTGGACCGCGAGGTGGCAGAAGCGTCACTGGCAGTGATGAGGCGGCACTTCTGGTATCTGAGGCCTCAGACCGTCATCTTCGCTCTATGCAGCAACAAGGTGGATGGCACTGTGAAGCAACAGATGGCAGAGAAGCTGTCCCACCTCCCTGCACCCAAAGACTTCACATACGAGAACGTCTCAGTCGACGAGATGACGCTACTCCCCGACCTGATCGGCGAGTCCTCCTGGTTCTTATTTGCAGGTCTGAAGATGTATGGGTCTTCGTGGCTCACCCTGCCAACTGATAAGTGGGACGAGAACGAGGACTTTTGTCGTCTGAAGGATGTGATCTCTAATCTCCAGGTCACCAATGACGTCGCTGAAAGAGGAGTCCAACTGATACAAGACTATGCGAACAAGGTCACAAAGGACGAGGCACAGCTGCAGGATCTTCTGCAAGTGGTGGAAAAGAACCGGAAAGAGTTCGGCGACTTCAAGAAGTCATCACTCGCCACGATGACATAGCACAGAGGGACAACGTTGCAGCCAGTGACGTGTGATAGTGGTCAATACAATGCAAAAGTGATTGTTTAAGTTATTGTTTCTTTCTTCCTTATTTGTCTGCTATTTGCTGATTTTTTTGAAAAGTATAGGTGATCGTGGTTTTTCCCATTATTTGGCACTATACTAGCACATTGGTATTACCTGTATACAGGCACAACTTTTAAACCGTTAGTCGTATGACATTGAAAGGCACACCAAACGACTTCTCTCATCAAGAGGATTCAGAAAACATCCCTACTTAATGATTTATCTTGATTCAGTAAAAAGTTAAAAAGTACGCATTTAAAAAAAACCTCGTAATTTCAAGGTCGATGCGAGACCCCTAAATATTGATCAATTTTTGTAAAAATGGTACCGATGTGCTAGTATAGTGCCAAATAATGGGAAAAACTACGATAACCTATACTTTTAAAAAAAAATTGAAAAGTGGGCCACCCTACTACTGTGGAGGTAATGCAGTTTGATGCTCATTTTACAGCCAAGTTTACAAAAAGAAGAGAGCATATTCTCCACTAGTTCACCGTAGTTATCGGCCTTATAGTTCCCAAGGAAATTCTTCACAACCATACTAAACGATGACCACGCACGTGCCTCAATGTTGTCCATTGAATCTTGGAAACGCGGGTCTTTCATGAGTTCCCGGATTTGCGGTCCATCGAAAATACCTGCCTTCAGCTTTTCCATGCTCAGCGCAGGAAATTTTCTACATATGTAGCCAAAACACGTCCCATCTCTGTTCAAAGCCTTTATAAATTGTTTCATCAAACCTAGTTTGATGTGCAGTGGTGGCAATATGATCCTTTCTCTGTCAACCAAAGCTTCTTTGATGATATTTTTTCCTCCAACCACCATGTTTTCTCTCAGAGGCCACTGTCTTCTCACCCAGTGTTCATCTTTAGCTCTACTGTCCCAGAGACATATAAAGCACGGGTACTTGGTGTACCCGCTCTGCTGGCCCAGGAGAAAATTCACCATCTTCAGATCCACACAGATCACCCATTGGTGGTTTCGGTATGATATCTTTTCTAGGACTAGGGCGACTGTCCCGTGCTCTTCTCTCATACCGACTGAGTGACCAATTGGGATTGATCTGTATCTGTTGCCATTGTGTGGAAGAACACATTTTAGGCTCCGTTTGGAGCTATCTATGAATAACCGCCATTCACTTGGTGTGTATTCCGATATGTCCATTTTCATCAGCAATCCGCGCACATTGTTGCAGAAAACTAAATCGTTCTCTTTTGAGAAGAAGGGCAGTAAATTCTTTTCTCTGTCGCGATATAACGTGATTTTGGTTCCCGGCAGCAGTAAATTTTTTTCTCCCAGCCTGGAAGCTAACAATTCAGACGATTTCTTCGAAAGACTTAAGTCCCTTATGAGGTCGTTTAATTCGTGTTGACTAAAACCTTCTGCAACTGATGACGGTCCTTCGAAATCACTGTCATTTTGCCCACATATGCTTTCTTTGTCAGTAGCAGATTCATCATCTTCTTGAGGGAGCTCTGGAAGATGGCTGAATGATGGGACAGGTATCTCATCTGAATGTGAAACAGGCCGTCTAGCTGAGTCTATGTCAGGATACGTCCATTTACTCCGGTTACGTCCATTGATGCCCTTTATATTCACCAAACAAAAGTAACAGTCATCACTGTGGTTTCTCTGTTCTCTCCATACCATTGGTATACCAAATTTCAGGCACCTCCTCTTTCCGTTGGTCCATTGCCGCAGATGCTCCGTACACGTTTTACACACAACATGAGGAGCCCATGGCTTATCTTGGTCCCCTAGTTGTATACTTTGAAATAGGCAAAATAAGCTTTTTTCACAAAATCAGTAATAGTTTTTCTCTGTTCAATGAACGTGTACTCTCCGCAGATAAAACAAAACACATCTGGATGATTTAAACACTTTCTTCGTGATGAAACCATGTCAACACCTGTAACAGGAAAGAATTCACGTTAGTACATGTACAATACACACGCAAAACAGCAACATCAGCAAAATCATAGCTACAATTTAATTATACAGATGCATTTAGATTTACGAGCAACTCATAATACCGTTCCAGAAGGGTAATAAAGTAGGTAATGACGTATGCAATATCTCAAAAACTAGAGCTGCTAGAACAAAATGGATGATATTTTCTGAATCAGTGGCATGAAAATATTCAGAATAAGGTCTAAAATCTCAGGCACCAAGAAAAAAAAATTTTTTTGTTCCCCAGTGAAATAATCGCGGTAAAAGTATGAAATATTTGCTCTATTAATATCTTTTAAGTCATACAGAAAATATTGAATGATTATATAAATTGTCTTCAATTTATTTGTTATACGTATATCAAATTATATATTATTAAAACTTAAATAAAGGTATCAGCAGCTTTTATCTTTCTTATCAGGACTGATACTTATTTATGCTTCAAGAGCTCGTGCCGTAACCTACGACTTTCTCACCTGCTCTTCTTTGATAAGAAAGCTCTTATCTTCCGTATATATATATATATATATATATATATATATATATATATATATATATATATGTAAGAGAGAGAGAGAGAGAGAGAGAGTATATGTACAGATGTTTGGTTTCCCTTAATTAGCATGTTGGCTGGGTATGTAATTTTTTCTTTGTAATTTTTTTTACCCTTAAAACGGGTATGCATATGATTGATTATGACGTGAACGGGTGGGCATCAGGAATGGGCATAAATTACTGGGCATTTAATGATTTGACCGTTAATGAATGTACTTTCAATTAATAATGGACAAAATATATTTACTGCTTATAGTTTATTAATTTAATAATTAATAATAGTTATTAATTATTTATTTGGAATAATAGTTTAAAATTGACGTTAAGGCAAAGGGTACAAGAAATGCCCAACCCATAAGTCCTTTACTTTTTCCGGTTATCGGCAACTAAGCCTCTTTAGCCAATCACTTATTGCAAGCTAAAAGTTGAAAGGACTCCCCCCCCCCCCCCCCCCGCTCACTCTCCTACTCTTATGGTGTTGAACCCATATACCCACCGATTCGGTCATGTACCCGTATGTACTGCTGGGTCGACTGGGATAATCTGGGTCAAGACGAATTTTGTGCAGCTTCACGTCGTCAGCAGAGAATGATCCCGGGACCCTTCCACCGCGAGTTCAATGCTCTATCGGTCTATCCAAATCCTGTATCTACATTCGCTTTAGGGTATGCTATGATTAATCTTGATAAAGATAATAATTAGGATAAGTATTAAATTGTTGAATTAAGCGTTAAATTAGTGTTATTGTAGCTATTAAGTGATATTATATTATAATAATTTTTAAGATAATATGAAGCATTTTTAAGATCTTCGGATTAAGTTCTCTTTCGGCCCTGTGTCTATACGGTTTGGCTTCTAAATCAGTGGCATTCATTTCATTGAGACGTTGTGGTTTCGAGCATTTCACTCGCAGCCATTCCATATGCTGTCATTTTACTTAATTTTTAATCATTTCCATTCGAAATATAACTTATATTCATTCATTATCATCTCACTTATTCCGTAAGAAAGATAAAAGTCATTTCACACTATGTGGTCCAGCGTGCATGCGCATCATGCACCTGAGTTTAGTCAGTTACCGGTTTGATCTACTTGGAAGCAACGTTTTTAAATTCTCTTTGAAATGAAAATGGATGCTGAAGAGGTCCGATGAACAATGAATACTTATAACGTTGAAATATAAAAATAAACATATCAAGGCGCGTCAGTGCCACTTTTATCTCGCCTTCAAATGAATCTTCATGACAAGCAAATAAAACTCTTTGAAAGTAGTCCCTCCTTGAAAATAATTTCATACTAATAATTATATAAAAAGTTGGCGTCGTGTGTGTGTGTGTGTGTGTGTGTGTGTGACGTAGAGATTTAAGGATTTGGGAGATTGCGGTAAATGCAATCAAAGTTTATATATATATATATATACACACGCCTCAGTGGTGTAGTGGTTAGCGTCGCTGACTACGAATCCATCGGCCCCGGGTTCGAGACCCAGTGACGGCAGCCGGCGCACAGCAAAACCCAGCTGTTCATCCTTCCACACAAATAAAACAAAAGTGGTTGGTAGATAAATGGGTACCCTGGGTGGCCTAGTGGCTAAGACGATGGCCTGTTGGTGGGGCGTGGTTCGGATTCCATGTTAAACTATAGGTCTAAGGTGGAGTGAAAAGCTTGACCTTCGTCAGAATGAACAATTCGGGCGGAAGCTAACCAAAGGTGTGTGTGTATATGATACACGATACACACAAACCGTGCATGGAACAAGGAACTCTTCTGGGAAAATTAAATCCACTATAGTCCGAATAAGTAATGGTAAATGTCAAACACTATAGTTTTTTTCTTTTTCATTATGTTAGCCCGACGTGGGCAACGGGTCACTCGCAAAGAGGTCCCAAAAATGTAGCTTCCCTCACCAGCTATCTGCTTTGCAAATTATATATATATATATATATTTTTTTTAAGTTCGGGAAGAACCGATTCGCCTCTATTTAAAAGGGCATATCTCGGCGGGAAAACAAAGAAAAAGTGAGAGGAAAGACAGAAAAAGAAAGGGTGGAGGGGACAGTCGAAGTGGAAAAAGACCAAGGATGATAAGGACTGCAGGGTCGAGCCCCATCATCCTTGGGTGCTAGGGCCGGGAGGGCGCACGTGAAACCTCCAGGAACAAGCACGTACAAACGAGCAAAAAGAGCACTCAAGAGCACGAGCTTAGAACCCCCTTGCGGGGATATATATATATATATATATATATATACATATATATATATATATTGTTATTTAGATTCCTTTTTAATTTTTTTTTGTTTTCTAAGTAATGAAAATGTTTGGGATTCTTTACTCGTCATTTCTTGACGACCGAAATTGGTCCCCCCCCCAAAACACTCCGGGCCCGAATGACAATATTATCCTTCCTTCCTCTTCATTTCATAACCTCACTTTTCATTCTCTCTCTCTCTCTCTCTCTCTCTCTCTCTCTCTCTCTCTCTCTCTCTCTCTCGGTTACAATGGCTGCATTGGTATAAATATATAAATACCAGAGAGACGTTTTTAATCTCATTTTTTAACTCGGGGAAAAAATTTAGTATTAGATTTATTTCGAATCCCTTTCTTTGCTTCACAGATGGCGCCACTCAATTAAAATTTTTTCATTAAAACAATACATACTCGTGTGTGTGTGTGGGATATATATATATATATATATTCGCCTCGGTGGTGTAATGGTTAGCGTCGCTGACTACGAATCCATCGGCCCCGGGTTCGAGACCCGACGGCAGCCGGCGCGCAGCAAAACCCAGCTGTTCATCCTTCCACACAATAAAGAAAGTGGTTGGTAGATAAATGGGTACCCTAGGTGGCCTAGTGGTTAAGACGCTGGGCTGCTGATGGGGCGTGGTTCGGATTCCACGTTAAACTGTAGGTCTAAGGTGGAGTGAAAAGCTTGACCTTCGTCAGAATGAGCAATTCGGGCGGAAGCTAACTAAAGGTTATATGTTTTAATTTAATTTTTTTTTTAATTATATATATATATATATATGTGTGTGTGTGTGTAAAGTGTTTATTATACTCTATACGGTGAATCATTTTGTATATGATAGGTTTGTATATGAATGTCAGACCTGTAGTTGTATGGTATACACTCATTATTTTCATGCCCATATGCCCAAGAACATACCCTGAGAGCGAAACCTTTTTTCGATAGGTCTATAATTCATTCCCACACCAAGCAAATTTGGTACATTTTCGCTTATAGGCATATATATATATATATATATATATATATATATATATATATATATATATATATATATATATATATATATATATATGGGATGAATTTCACACTAAAACACGTAAAATGAATGACTGCTGCAAACCTACAAAAAAAGAAAGCATTATTCCAAGGCCTTTCGTGTATTCAGCAGTACCTTGATTCCCTGACGAGGTGTCTTGCTGAATAGACGAAAGACCTTGGAATAATTTTTTGCTTTTCCTTGTGGGTTTGCGTCATATATATATATAATATATATATATATGGAATGAATTTCACAATTAAACACGTGAAATGAATGAATGCTGCAAACCACAAGGAAAAAGAAAAACGATTCCAAGGCCTTTCGTGTATTCAGAGCTACACCTCGTCAGGGAGGTGTAGCTCTGAATACACGAAAGGCCTTGGAATCATTTTTCTTTTCCTTGTGAATTTGCAGCATATATATATATATATATATATATTATATATATATGACCCCCTTTTATATAAAGAGCTGACCAAAAACGTTCAGTCGTTATAGGGTGTATAGGCCTATGTACATACATACATTTGTGAAGATGAAGGTTGCCATCTGCAATAAAGTATGATATTAGACCGTGCGACGTGCTTCCTTGTATAAGTTGAAGCTGCTTATTATATTTCAAAGCTCAACCGATTAAAACGGTAATGTTGAAAACCATTACAATGTGAATTTTAATTGACCTTCGACTCCGGTAAGCAGTTCTGAGATGAGAGCAAACTTCAGGTGTGTGTATATACGTACAGGCATTTCTTAATTATACTGTGCTTTGGCATAACTTACAGGAAATATATATATATATATAAAATCAACTTGCGGTTGACCCCTCTGCAGCATTCCGCCATATTTGCGGGAATTGGTGGAGGAGAGAACTGGTTTCCGCTCTTCTCCTGCCCTCGTAGCTAGACACGCATGAGTGGCGAGGAACTTTGGAAAAGAACTTGTCCAGTTGGTTTTTGAAATTAATGAGGTTGGTGTGCTGGAGGAGATTCCTCAGTTCTTTTGGCAGTATATTAAAAAATTTTGAGCATCGTACGTACTGAGGGTATCCCTGTCCCACCGCATGCTGGTAAAAAAAATATATCTATATATATGGGATTGAACTCAGAATGGTCCCCTAAGAGTTTTCGTTTTGGCTTTTGGCTGAAAATACAATAGCTACCCCTTTTTCTTTGATGTATGCAATCCGACGTGAATACAGCGAGTTTCTTGCGTATATTGATTGAGGTTCTGAATATAGTAGGCTAGGTGTAGCTGTAAACCCTAGATCCTGTCCCAAAGCTGGATCCTATCCGCTTGGGAGATAGCTGGTGAGGGAAGGGAAGCTATGTTTTGGGGCCTCTTTGCGAGTGACCCGTTGCCCACGTCGGGCTAACATCATGAAAAAGAAAAACTATAGTACAGTATTTGTCATTTACCATTACTTATTCGAATTATAGTGGATTTAATTTTCCCAGAAAAGTTCCTTGGGAACTATTGAATAATAGGGACCCCAGCCTTCTTTAGTTAGGCTTATAAGGCTAACTAATGAAAATATCACGACCTAACCTAACCAATCGTTAGGTTAACTGTACGCCCTTGACGATTGGTTAGGTTAGGTCATGATATTTTCGTTAGTTAGCCGTATAAAGCTAACTAAAGAAGGCTGGGGTCCCTATTCTTCAATAGCTCCGTTCCTTGTTCCATGCACGGTCTGTGTGTAACACATATATATATATATGGGGAGCAGTGGCGACTCGTGGTATAAATGTATGGGGGTGCGATTTCATAAAATTGTACGACAACACGGACTCACAATAGGCTAGCGCGAATCCAACTGCCGCTCACAAGAGTACTTGTATTAACATATGCGGCTATGCCAGACGTACAATTCTAGTTAATTACAAATAAGTAATAATTTCAATAAAATACATATAAATGGCTTATATCATTATTACTGAAGTAACTATTAGTAAAAATAAAGTTATTATAAAAAAAATTCGCGATTGTACTTATATTTTCATTACAACAGTAAAATATAATTTATATTTACTTGAGCGAAAAATCTATCGCTCCATTCGGCTGCAATATTATTTTGTATTCAAACAGCGGTACGCTGTTTGAAGCTATGCTATAAGTTTAGAATATTATGTACTGTATGAAGGCTTACTCAAAATGCCTCATGAATCGTGATATGCCACATGAATTTTTAAAATATATTTCAAGAATATTTATTTTAATATCTTAAAATTAATATATTTTTATCTGTTAAATTAATATTTATCGTTTCAAGCAAGGGGGAGCGACCGCTCCATCGCTCCTATACGCCAGTCGCCACTGATGGGGAGTTAGCCTCCTGCGTAAAATCAAAGGTCGTTTGGCGGAGGGGGCCTACAGCTTTACGTAGGATCAGAACAACGGGTCGCTACATCATCTAAACGCAGAGAACGGTCGCCAATCCAACTACTATCTAAACCCATTGTTGCTTAGTGTTATAGATATGGTACCATGGTTAGCATCACTGACTACAAATCTAACGGCTCCAGGTTTGATTCCCGGCAAGAGCAGGCTGCGGGCAGCTTATCCAGCTGTTCATCCTTCAATAAAAATATAGGTTGGTAGATAAATGGATACCCTGCATGGCTTTGTGGTTAGAACGCTAGGCTGGTGATCGGGAAGTCGTTAGATCGAGTCCGGGCGAGGACTTTGTTATTTCTGAACACCCGTGGTGGGTCGTGGTTCGGATTCCACGTTAAGCTGTAAGTCTGAGGTGGAGTAACAAGCTTGACCTTCATCAGGATTCACAATTCGGGCGGAAGCAAAACCAAGGTTTAATATATATATATATATATATTATATATATATATATATATATAATATATATATTAGCAGATTGCATATTATGCCCCAGATAGACAAGAAATTCAGAGAAGCACGAAAGCGGTTGACTTCGGGGTAATAATGACTGATGATGCCAAATTCGAAACACAAAATCAGATAGCAATAAACAAAGCAAAAAGTCGCGGGACAGGTACTAAGAACGTTCAAAAGGAGGGACAAGACAGTAATGATTCCCTTGCTGAGAACACTGATCATACCAAAGCTTGAATACTGCTCAGTTTTGACATCCCCATATAAAAAGGAAGAAATTAATAAACTAGAAGAAACGCAGACACATTTCACAGCCAAGATTGATGGCTGCAAAGAACTCAACTACTGGGAAAGACTCCGTAAACTAAATCTGTACGCCCTGGAAAGAAGAAGAGAGAGGTATACCATAATCTACATATGGAAAATGATCGAAAAACTGGTACCAAACCTTAAACTAAACCCCATTACCACCCAAACAACGCTGGAAAATAGGAAAGGCAGAATGTGTAGTGTTCCCAAATTAAAGGCCCGACAAGGGACCTCCTCAACTCTGAAGGAAAATAGCTTGGTTGTCAGGGGTCCAAGAATTTTCAACCAGCTTCCAAAGGACCTCAGAAACGTTACAGGGGTAAAAGTTGAAGTTTTCAAGAGAAGACTAGATGCCTGGCTCAGGACGGTACCTGATGAGCCGGGTGTACCTGGATATGTACGGTGGAGAGCGCGAGAGAGCAACTCGCTCCTCCACCAAGCCAGGACTAGAGGCGGGGCCACCAGCTTGACCTCCGTGTGAAGAGAGACCAACGCACGAAACAACATAAGGTTCATAAGGTAAGGTAAGGTGTGTGTATATATATATTCTAAACTATGAATTGTGTTTATAGAAACAGGTTGATATCCAACAAATTCCTTGGGGTGCTCCTATATAATTTCATGGATGAAACAAACTGCTGGTAAAACGCCTTCAGCGGAAGATGTAAGAGGAACTCTTGCTCCAAAAACAGTTAAGGAAAAAGAGTTAAAGAGGATTCGTCATGCATTTAAGCACTTTCATACAGACAAAAGATAGGATATTATTATTATTATTATTATTATTATTAGGGAATAGAAATATGAAATTTCAATGAACGGAAGTAATTTCAATCTAATATAGCGCCCATCTCTCTCTCTTGTTTATACTTCAGAACAGGGGAAATGAAGTATTAACAGTATGCAGTAGAGTCAATACAATTATTTGTATATGCACAGTACATACAGGTAAAGAAGTTATACAGATACACTTACACACAAACGTAAGTTACAGTGTATATATATATATATATATATATATATGTGTGTGTGTGTGTGTGTGTGTGCAATGCAAACGCACAAGGAAAAAGAAAAATTATTACAAGGTCTTTCGTGTATTCAGTAGTACCGGTACACCTCGTCATTCCCTGACGAGGTGTACTGCCAAATACACGAAAGGCCTTGGAATAATTTTTTTCTTTGTGGGTTTACATGATTCATTCATTTCACGTGTTTAATTGTGAAAAAAAAAAATATATATATATAATAAGCAAACAACCACAGGGAAAAGGAAAAGGAAACACGAAGTCCGAGCGCTTTCGTGATATATTCACATCTTCAGGGAGAAACAAAAATACATTTTTTTTCTCCCTGAAGATGTGAATATATCACGAAAGCGCTCGGACTTCGTGTTTCCTTTTCCTTTTCCCTGTGGTTGTTTGCTTATATATATATATATATATATATATATATATATATATATATATATATATACTCTGACGTTACACTCGCAGAGGGTTAAAGGAATCCATCTCTGCTATCCTTTTAAAAAGGGTTTCCGCCGCTGAAGGAGCGAGTTTAGGAAGAGGGCAGCTGTATCCTTCCGATGATGGTAGATGAGTAGACGAGGAAGTAGAAGGAAGGTAGATCAGGGAGAAGATACGAGCAGTTTGTTTCGTCAAAGGGTTAAGGGCCAAAGGTGAAAGGTGATGATTACAAGAGAGAGAGAGAGAGAGAGAGAGAGAGAGAGAGAGAGAGAGAGAGAGAGAGAGAGAGAGAGGAGAGAGAGAGAGAGAGAGAGACCTAATAATCACATTCCAATATACTAAAAAATCGAAACCATTTTATTATAGATTAAATTTACTTCCGTTGATAGGCCTATACATACCAAATGTCTCCCCCAACCCCCAACTATTCCTCCCCATTATTCGCATACCCCAGCCCTCCCTCCCTTCCTCATACCACGTGATATTCCCCGCCTCCATCCTCTTTTGGTATATGTCACCCGCACTTTTATTGAAATCTTGAAACTTTCCTTTACCTGGGTTCGAATACCGGCAATGTTAAAGAGATTTTGTATTCATATTGACTTCCTGAATGAGAGTGAATATAATATATTTATATTTGGGAATAAACAGTACGCAAGAATAGAGACAATGAGTTTTATTTGTGTAGCTGTGTGTGTTAGTGTGTGTGCGTGTGCGTTTCGTATTATAGAAGGAAGATTTTTCTCTATTGTGTATCGCTTTATTTATACTACGTTATGTAACGGATTTGTATGGTCACTATTCACGACTTTGTATAAGGAACAGACAGATTATATATATATATATATATATATATATATAATCTTTCGTATTCGAAGCACTCGTAAATGCGACCTTAATCAATTTTTTAAAAATAATTTTTCGCTTAAATTCCGAATTGGTATTGGCAAATAATTTCGTACCCAAAAATTGTAACTTATTTTCGTATCTTTGCCATTAATTAACAATTAGGTTCCAAAGGGTAGTAAACGATCGTGACATTAGATATTAGACATTATTTGTTTCATTATCCTTTTTGGTTTTGCTACTACTAGAAACAGATTCCGCAATATTACGAACGCTATCTCGGATGAAGCGTTTTCAATTCGTACATACGAACGTATTCCAAAAGCCTTTTTTTTTAATATACGAACGTGGTACGTGAATGAATCTCTACAAAACGTAATTGAAAAAAATGTCATTCCTGCTTAATATTGTTTATTGGTAAGTTGTTGAGAAAGGAAAATTCTTAGAAGCAGACATCAAAATTGATAATATTATTTATGTATGAAAAAAATCTTGTATAATGTAAACGGAATTTCCCCAAGGTGTGTGTGTTGGGGGGGTGGGGGGGGTTAAATATTTAAAACCTATACGTTAATATTACGAGTCATTCTTAAAGGTGGTGGTGTTATCACACGCTTGATTTAACCACCGTGCTATATAACGGCTAAGGTCATATGACAGTGGACAGAAAACTTAGTGTGGAATCATAACCACGCGTCGCTACATCATCCAAACGCTAAGGACGGTCATCCATCCAACTATACTATTCACACCCAATATCGCTTAACAAACAAACAAACTCTCTCTCTCTCTCTCTCTCTCTCTCTCTCTCTCTCTCTCTCTATATATATATATATATATATATATATATATATATATATATATATATATATATAGGGTGTCCCATAAGTCCAGCATCATAGAAAAAATAATTAAAAAAGGCAAAACAAAAGATTTTATTTACAGAACGTGCTCAATATGTCCACCATTGTTTTCAGTACACAAATTCAGACGTGATACCCAGTCAGCAAGCACACGGTGAATGATGTCAGGAGTAATGGTGTTACATGCCCCAATAATGCGCTGCCGCAAATGTTCAACACTCCTAATTTTCTCTGCGTACACCAACGCTTTCAAGTGGCCTCAGAGATAAAAATCTAGTGGCGTGAGATCCGGGATTCTAGCTGGCCATTCCACAGGCCCTCGACGTCCTATCCAATGACCAGGGAATTGTTGGTACAGGTATTCCCTTACTTGGGTGCTGTAATGTGCAGGAGTGCCGTCTTGCTGGAACCATGTTGGGAAATTTCCTTCTTCGTTCAAGACACTGGGAAATGCTTCTAGATCCTTGAGCATACGTAGGTACGTGCCTATGATGCGATCCTTCCAAATGCCACACCATACCATCACCCGAGATGCACCTTGTTCCTTTGAAGAGGTATACCAGTGAGGGTTGTTTTGAGACCAGTAGCGGGTGTTCTGTCGATTTACCTCACCATTTCCATAAAAAACAGCCTCGTCACTGAACAGAATGGTGGACGGGAAATTGGCATCCCGAGCATATTGTTCCGTAGCCCATTCACAAAATTCCCTACGCCGGTCGGGATCATCTTCGCTTAATTTCTGTAGGATCTGAAGTTTATATGGATGCCATTTGTGAGCCTGAAGAATGCGATGGATGTTACTTTTCGACATTCCTGTCTCGGCGCACAATCGCCGAAGAGACTTATTGGGACTTCTGTTAAAATGAGCTAGGATAGCAGTCGCTGTATCATCGTCAGTGGACCTCCTTGAAGGTCCACTGCGTGGTTTATCTTCTATGGATCCTGTTTCCTTAAACTTTGCAACAAGTCTGCTAACACAACTCTGCGTTATTGGCTCGCGGTCTGGATGCAGTCTGTTAAATTCAGCAGCGGCCTCTCTTTGACTCCGATTTCCTATGAGTAGAATTATCTGGATTCGTTCTTCCTTGCTCACAGACATTATGGCCTGTAGAAAGAGAAAAATATGAATTATGGTTTGTAGAAATAGAAAAATATGAATTTCTCCTATGATGCCGGACTTATGGGACACCCTGTATATATATATATATATATATATATATATATTAACTGCAGACAACACAGTATAATTAATGTAAAGAACGACGCTTGTGTAGAAGAACGTTCCGCACAAGATGAGGAGGGAGAACGAACAAATGAAAAATGAGGTAACCACCAGGGAATCGAACCCGGGATCTTCCGATTGCCGGTCAGATATGCTATCCACTACACCATGGGCCTGCTCGTATGTAGGAGAATTACGACTTCTGATTAATCGAGGCCCATGGTGTAGTGGATAGCATATCTGACCGGCAATCGGAAGATCCCGGGTTCGATTCCCGGGTGGTTACCTCATTTTTCATTTGTTCGTTCTCCCTCCTCATCTTGTGCGGAACGTTCTTCTACACAAGCGTCGATCTTTACATATATATATATATATATATTATATATATATATATATACACACACAGTATATATATATATATATATATTAAGGGCCCAGGTAATTCAAGACTAAAACAATGAAGGAGGAACAAAAAAATTGAGTCAAATTCAATTCGTTCACAGTGTTGGTTACGTCGTCGTCGTCGTTGGCCTAGGCAAGCTACGGCTTGGGACCGTAGCGCATCTATCCGGTATAGGTTAACCTGGATGATGTAGCCATAAGCACTGCCGCTAGTTAAGTGCCAACCAGTGATTATCTCACTAGCCGTATTGAGTCCGTTAGGCGAAACTACGACAGTACCAAAGGTGGAAAATATAACCTTTGGTTTTCTATTATTTATTTGTAAAATGGACATGGCATTAGATTAAAATAAATATTTGAATATAAATAATTAACTGACAATTGTGTATATAATTAATTATGTTTACATACAATAAAATAATATAGTATACATAAAATTAGTATTAATGTGGTTCACAATTGAATTATAATGGGGTAACTAATTTAAAATGAATTTATACTATTCCGAAATTCAAGACGGTAAAATTAACATTTATCTTGAAACTAAAATAAGAGTATTCACTACACACTCCCCCACCAGAGAGGAAGTTCAAAGAGTTCCGAACGACACTGATTCCTCTGGACCTTTTGGTAGCTACATGTACCTCACTTAAGGTTGATTCCAAAAACGCAGGCTTAAGACGATCGATAGAAACCTTGTCGACCTTGGAACCGCGCTGGATGAGGAATGATTTGCGCGTACGTCGGAGAACTTCATAGGGTCCGTCATATGGACATTGGAGAGGCCGTTTTGGGACAGGTACACGAACGAAAACGTGGGTGCAAGACTGGAGGGCTGGGAAACAAAGATGTTCTGTTGGCTAGTCAATCGAGGGGGAACAGGCTAAGGGACTGCATGTGAGAGGAAAGTGTTTGAGCGAATTCCGTAGGATCACATGACTTATCCCCTGCAGTGAAGTAGCCACCTGGTAGCCGCAGTGTTGTTCCATAGACTAGTTTCAGCCGCTGTAGTCTTCAGATCACTCTTAAATGCAGAGCGAATACCAAGCAAAACGAGTGGAAGCTTATCCATCCAATGGGAGTCTTCGTGACACATAAGGGATGACTTCAGCTGGCGATGGAAGCGTTCGACGAGGCCGTTAGCTTGCGGATGATACGCACAGGTATGCGCATGTACTGTACCCAACAAGCTGGTAAACTTCTTCCAAAGCGAAGACTCAAATTGGCGACCTTGGTCAGTGATGACTTTTGTCGGCAATCCAAATCTTGATACCCATCCATGAAGAAAGGCTCTTGCAACAGTGTCCGCTTGGATATCAGGAAGTGGGATGGCTTCAGGCCATCTGGAAAAGCGGTCGAGACAGGTGAGCAGATAACGTTGGCCTTGAATCACTGGAAGAGGGCCAACAATGTCTACATGAATTACCTCAAATCGCTGGGATGGGGGCGGAAATGCGTCAAAGGGGGACCTGGTGTGCCTTTGGACTTTGGCACGCTGGCAGGCAAGGCACGTTTTGGTCCAATGTTTGACATCCTTCCGCATCGAGGGCCAAACAAAGCGAGAGGTAACCAGGTGTTGCGAAGCACGGATACCAGGATGGGAGGGCTTATGAAGATCCGTGAAGACTGCTTTTCTGTGACATGGAGGGACATAAGGGCGAATAGCAGCTGTTGATACGTCGCAATAGAGGGGCACAGACAATCCTGGCATACTCATTTTCTTGAGGGAAAGTGAGTGAGTGGAGTCTTCTCTGAGCAGGTCTTGTAGTTCCGTATCCTTATCTTGATCCTGTGCAATAGCATTCCACAGTGTAGAGCTGAGGGTAACAGAAGTAATCTCTATTCTTGAAAGTGCATCCGCTGGAGTGTTCAAGACACCTTTGATGTGGCGGATATCTGTGGTAAATTGCGAGATATAATCGAGTTGCCTGATGACTCTGGGAGAGTGGTTACAGCTGTTTTTATTGAAGACAGTGACCAAAGGTTTGTGGTCGGTAAAAACACAAAACTCTCGGCCTTCAAGGAAATGTTGAAAATGCTTCACGTTTAAGTAAATAGCAAGAAGTTCACGTCCGAAAGCACTATAACGCGTTTGGGCTGGCTGCAGCTTTTTCGAGTAAAACGCGATGGGTGCTTGTTGACCGTTAATGGTTTGTTCCAACACTCCACCGATCGCAACATCTGATGCATCGACCGTCAGAGTTAGGGGGGCATCACTGATAGGAAATGACAGAGACAATGCACTATTGATAGCATTTTTGGCATTGTCGAACGCCTGTAAACTATCGCTACACCATACCAATTTCGTTACCTTGCGTTTGTGTGTGATCATAGCGTGTAGAGGAGCAAGAACACTGGCACAGTTTTTAATGAACTTGTGGTAATAATTTACCAAACCTAGAAACCGACGTAACTCACGCTGATTATTTGGCATAGGGTAATTTTTTATCACTTCACACTTGTCCTGAAGGGGGGTAATTCCGTGCTGCGAAATCGTGTGACCAAGAAATTCCAAGGTTGGCTGTGCAAACACACACTTAGATGCATTAATAGTAACACCGTATTGTTCTAAGCGTTGAAAGAGGAGTGAAAGATGTTCCTTATGTTCCTCTTCCGTTGAGCTGGCCACAAGCAAATCATCGATGTAGGCATAAACAAAGTCTAAGCCTCTGGTGACCTCATCTATAAACCTCTGAAAGGTTTGCGCAGCATTCCGTAGCCCGAACGGCATCTTCAAAATTCGAATAACCCAAATGGTGTACAAACTGCAGTCTTGGGAATATCCGAAGGCTCTACGGGAATGTGGTGGAAAGCCTTAACGAGATCTATTTTACTGAAGATAGATTTGCCGTGGAGAAGAGAAGTAAAGTCTTGGACATTTGGTACCGGATATCGGTCCGGGATGGTTGTCGAATTCAAAAACCGGTAATCCCCACATGGTCTCCAGTCTCCTGACTTCTTCTGGACCAGGTGTAGGGGAGAGGACCAACTGCTTTTGGAAGGTCTTATTATCCCAAGATCCAGCATAAGCTGGAATTCCGATTTGGCAGCTTTCAGTTTGTCCGGGGCAAGACGTCTGGGTTTTGCAAACACAGGGGGACCTTTTGTTGTAATGTGATGGGTAATGGTGTGCTTAATGGTATCACCCATCTGCATCGGTTGAAGAATTCCTGGATATCGCTGGAAAAGGCACTGGTACATGGAATTAGGGGGAACGAGGGAAAGTGCAGAGTTCGAGGCGTCCGGAAGGGCAACCTGTTTGGCAAGAACAGAAAGCAGTGTGGCCTGGTCGCATAAGCGTCGCTTGTCAAGATCCACCAGGAGTTTGAAATGCTGGAGGAAGTCAGCGCCGATTATGGGATGCCGCACTTGAGCACAGATGAAAATCCACTTGAAGGATCGGTGAAGGCCCAAGTTTAGTTCACGCGACTGAGTACCGTACGTGGGTATGCGTGAACCGTTAGCAGCGTATAGAGGCGGAGATTCCGAGTGCGTATGACCAGATTTTTGAGGGAATACACTGACTGACGCTCCGGTATCACCAAGAAATTGACACCAGAGTTCCTGTCCTTTATGAATAACAGGTTGGCAGTGCGAGTACTAGACGCCATTAGGACTCGCTGCTGGGGTTTTCCGACGAAAAATTGCAAGGGGAGATGCACTTCCTAGCCTTCTTTCCAAATTTCGAGTGGTAGAAGCAGATCTTCCCGGAACTCGAACGATGCCTCTTCGTAAATCTTGACCGAGAATGGCTTCTTTGCCGTTGATTTTGTAGCAGAGAACAAACGTGGTTGAGTTGTTGACTTAACTCTTCACTTTCAACTCCAGTTCCGATTGTGTGTTCACGTTGTTGACCGGAGCTGTGTCAATCTCCACTACTTTGTCGGCAGTTTCTGCTAGTTTATCAACTGGAGTAGCAGGATCCATAGTGGCCAAGACACGCTGAGCTGATGGAGGAAGTTTCTGCAAGAACAACTGTCTAAAGATGTCCTTATCGAAGGTTTGTGCGCGTTCGCCTAGAGCGCACTGCATAGCCCTCAGCATTTGAGTGGGCTTACGGTCTCCAAGTTCTTCTTTTGAGATTAACTGATGTAGTTTCTCACGCTCGGAGACAGTGGTGCGGCACAGGATGGCAGACTTCAGATCGTTGTACGGGTCCTCACTCGTGGAAGTAGATACGATGACGTCACGGACTTCAGAGATGATGCTCGCTGGTAGAGAGGACAAAACATGATCGTATTTCGTCCTGCTAGCGGTGATCCTTCCCAAGTTGAATTGTGATTCCACTTGGTGGAACCAAATAAATGGATCACCCGGCCAGAAGACGGGGAGCTTTACGCTCAAGTGGGAGATGGCACCAGCGTCGTCAGGCATCTTCTCCTATGCTTGCTGACGTACAAGCAAGACGACAAGTTCCCAACGAAGGAGTGGAGGTTGAGACGAGCGCAGGCACAGAGCGCACGGGCAGGGGTGAGGGGCAGAGGGCACGAGCGACATTACAGTCTGGTCCTAGTCGCTCGGGTGAAGGGGGTGATGGGAGGGCACGAACGACGTTACAGTCTGGTCCTAGTCGCTCGGGTGAAGGGGGTGATGGGCACGAACGACATTACAGTCTAGTCCTAGTCGTTCGGGTGAAGGGGGTGATGGGCACGAACGACATTACAGTCTAATCCTAGTCGTTCGGGTAAAAGGGGTAATCCAGCTCCGGGGTCACCAATTGTTGGTTTACGTCGTCGTCGTCGTTGGCCTAGGCAAGCTACGGCTTGGGACCGTAGCGCATCTATCCGGTATAGGTTAACCTGGATGATGTAGCCATAAGCACTGCCGCTAGTTAAGTGCCAACCAGTGATTATCTCACTAGCCGTATTGAGTCCGTTAGGCGAAACTACGACAGTACCAAAGGTGGAAAATATAACCTTTGGTTTTCTATTATTTATTTGTAAAATGGACATGGTATTAGATTAAAATAAATATTTGAATATAAATAATTAACTGACAATTGTGATATATAATTAATTATGTTTACATACAATAAAATAATATAGTATACATAAAATTAGTATTAATGTGGTTCACAATTGAATTATAATGGGGTAACTAATTTAAAATGAATTTATACTATTCCGAAATTCAAGACGGTAAAATTAACATTTATCTTGAAACTAAAATAAGAGTATTCACTACAACAGGTTACAGATGACTTTTATTTTAGGTTAGGTTAAGTTAGGTTCGCTTCGGTTACATGCACATAATTATTAATATAACAATAAATGAGGAGGGCCACAAACTGGCACAGAGCTCAGGCCAAACTAATGCGGAGCCCACTGCGATAACTCCATTATTATTATTAGTACTAGTACAGTTCCCGCCGCTTCGCTGACGGTTAGACAGGCTAAACTACAAAAAAGAACCCAGCCGTGAAAATTTTGAGCTTCACATTGTGTCAACATTTCTGAATCTGGTATCTCCCAAAAACCTCCTCACCCCCATTCATACAACTTGGGGGCTAACCCCCTCCCCCATTACCCCCACCCCTCCCCATTACCACACCCATCCCCCATTACTCCCACCCCAACCCTTCCGCCCACCCCAACCCTTCCCCCCACTCCCACCCTTCCCCCATTGCTAAACTACAGAAAAGAACACAGTCATGAAAATCTTGAGCTTCACATTGCCGCCCGTAATACAATTTCTGAATTTTTTCTACAATTTCTGAATTTTTTTCTCACAATTTTTTCTCACAATTTCTGAAAGTGTGACGGACGGGCAGACAGACAGACAGACAGACGGACGGACAGCTCTCTTATTATAGTATAGATTACCAGCACCAAATCACTATTGTAACTTGCAGTGGATAAATACTGTAAATATCATATATTGTAAATGATGAAGAATTTCACTGAAACCAAACTTGAAATAGATCTAAGCAATGTTATTCCCTAATTTAGATTGTCTTCATCCCAAAAATCACCAATTTTCGTTGAATTAAAACCATAAAATGATTTAAGTGTTTATATTAAAAATATTATTAACTAATAAATGTACTTTTTTTGCGTTTAAAAAACGCGTCAAATTTTCTCTTAATAAAAGGATTACTGATAAACTTTTAGAATTAAATGTATCTTATACTGTATTAATTATCTTATTTATCGTATTTAACTATCAATTCATAGTACTGTATTTGTATCATATCCGTAATAATAATGATTTTAAGATTTAATATATAATGTATTACGTAATTAATTTTTCATATTGAACCATACGTTAATTCGTGTATTGTAAATTAATTAATTCGCGATTTATTTAATCATAACTATCCAAGAACTGATATGTTATCTTTTAATTAATTTGAGAGCCCAGTAAAGACTATTCCAATTAAGAATTATACGTTCATTGTTAAAATTATTGTACATACATACGTACATAAATCTCATTTCCCAACGAATTGGGGTGAGAAGTCGGAAAACAACCAGGCTGTAAAGTACAGAAGTTAGTGAAAAGGAGAAAAGGCAGAAAGTAAAACGAACACATCCATTTACACACGTTCTAGTGGACCAGCGTTCCCCCACCCCGAATATAGCAAAATTCCACACCACTTACGTACCTTCTAACGAACTTCCTCCATTCCAATCTACTCGTTTGGAGCCACTTCTCGCGCATCATTCAGATCAGGATTCGAGTCAACGCTTCCTCACACAATCATTCCATCTTTCTTCTTCTTCTTTTTCTTCTTGGCTTTCCTCTCCTCCTTCTTCTTCTTCTTCTTCTTCTTCTACCTTCGCAAACACTCGTATACACTCTTTTCACAACTCTTATCATCTTCTATCCTTTCAACATGTCCAAACCACCCGAACATGCTTTCCTCAATTTTCACTTCCACTGACTTTTAAGCGCTACATCTTTCCACAACCATACTTTTTCTTACTCCATCAATCCGACGCACGCCACGCACGCTATTCACATTTTATTATTTATTTTTATCAATAAAGAGTTTTGGTTGGTTGGTTGATTGACTGAATATGAAAGGGAGTGATATTGTTTCTCAAATGAAGAAAATCTTTTCCTCAAATGTGAATTTCTCACTTTCTCTATTCTTACTTGAAGACCACAAATGGGAAGTGGAATGGCAGCGAGTGGCAAGAAATCATATTACAGTTGTGACTGAATTTCATATTTTGACATTGTCTCGTGCACGAGTGAAACGTTCTATCAGAAAAAACTTAATGAGATTTTCTGTAAAATGGGACAACACTGGAATTTATACACTTCATGGTTGACTTTTAATAACAGCCAAAAATTGTACAGATAATTCTCGGACACCCTGTATATATAATATATATATTTCTTGTGACGAGTAAACAAGAAATAGATTGGGATTTATGGGACACACACACACCCACACACCCACACACACACACACGCACAATAAATAAATTATATATATATATATATATATATATATGATGCAACCCCACAAGGTAAAGGGGAAAGTTATTCCAAGGCCTTTCGTGTATTCAGCAGTACACCTCATCAGGGAATAACGTCATTCCCTGACGAGGTGCACTGTTAAATACACGAAAGGCCTTGGAATAAATTTTTCTTTTTACTTCTGGGTTTGCGTCATTCATTTATTTCACGTGTTTAATTGTGAAATTCATCCTATATATGTATATATGTTACAGTCAATGTCTAAAATCAGGCAATTTGTAAAGTGACTGAAATTTTAGGCAATGTGTCAAGTTGTGATGCACACAAAACCTAACCTAACCTAACCTATCCGAATGAATTTTTTAGGCAACATATTGGGAAATACCAGTGGGGATACGTACGCAGCATTACCAGAAAAGTTATGTTATGTTTTGTGTGTATCACAATTTGACACATTGCCTAAAATTTCAGTCAGTTTACAAATTGCCTGAATTTAGACATTGACTGTAACATATATAACGTTCGAGGTTAACCTACTTCGTAACATCATCTAAGCTCACGTGACGGAGGGGGCCACCAGATTTACGTGGGATCTGAACCTCCACCCCTACCAAAGAATTACTAGGAGAAACGGTTTAATCGCTAAAATCTATTTTACCAAGTTTGAGACGAGAATCGAGCCCAGAACCTTCATTTTAACAGCCCGGATTTTTACAACTGAGCAAGCCTGGGAAAAAGGAGGGGGGGGGGGCGTTGGTTATATATACATATATATATATATTCATGGTTATATAGACTAAGCAATATCATATGTGTAGTTTATTCATGAACTATCGCAAAAAAAAAATTGTATCCAAACTTGTAATTCTCGAAAGTTGTTTGAAGAAACAACAACAACAACAACAACAACAATAATAATAATAATAATAATAATAATAATAATGATTAAGTAAGCATAATATGTGGCTTACGTATCTCTACATATAATATAGGTATGTATAAAAACACGAAGACCATATATCCCTCAAAAATGTCAATAATAACGGACCTCCCTCTCTGAATCTATTAGGTGGGCAAATAATCTCTTATAACAGATAACTCCGTAAAGTATCGGAGATTACCGATTGACTAGAATCGACCTCCCAAGATCACCTTCTAAATCCCGTCATGCGAAACTTGCTTCAATCGAAAGCAGAAAGATGGATGAGCCAAGAATTGTACCAATCAACAACGGATCCTTTACGACCAAGTGTGTTCCTCCGTCATAGCAATTTATAATTCCATTTATCAAGGTTATAGCGGACGTAGAATAGCTATACCGTATAGCTGAAGGAGAGCTATGCGTCATATTTACGTCCAGTGGCGACAATGCTTCCAGAATATTTAGCGTAGTTTAGTTAAAATGTTTATAATATGTAAATAACTTATACGAAATAGTTTGTGGATGTGTATCAGTGGTCCAACGGTTATATGTAGAATGAAGAAGGTTCCAAGTTTTATATACAGGGTGTCCCGTAAGTCTGGACCCATAGGGAAAAATAATAAAATTACAAAATAGTCCAAAAATTTATTTATAATATATTTTTTCATTATTTTTATTATTATTTTTATTATTTTTTTATTATGATCTTACTCCGCTGGAGTTTTATTTGTGGGGCCACTTGAAAGCCAAAGTGTACGAGGTCAAACTTCAGAACATTTTCCACCTTAAAGCACGCATTGTGGAGGCGTGTCAAGAAATTTCTGCGACTGTGATTCAGAAAGTGCTGTCGCAGTGGAGATTGCGTCTTCAACTATGTGTGCGACACAACGGCGGACACTTTGAACAGATTATGTAATAAATTTTTGGACTATTTTGTAATTTTATTATTTTTCCCTATGGGTCCAGACTTACGGGACACCCTGTATATATATATTATATATATATATATATGATAAATTATTTATTTATTATTAGATTTAAAGTATATATACACAATCCTTTTACCACTGTGACAATAAAACTAGTAGCTATCTATCCAACTTTTATCTACTTATCCCTTCATCTATATTTATCTATCTATTTATGTATCTATCTAAAAAAAATGGAACACTGCATTCGAGAACAGAATTTTCTTTGTATCATGAGTGAAGTTTCATGAAGTTGGAATTCCGTCTTGAAATAAGACCTTGCCGTCAAAAGGATCGTAAAATCGAAAGATGGAAAAATAGAAGAATCGAAATGGATCGAAAAGGAGAGATTGAGAAGGACCCGTCAAGGATTTGGCTTGGATTATGCTGATCCATTTTATATATACATAACGTGATTTCGACAGGAAAAGTCACGAGTCTTTTACTGAAAATGTTATTATTTTTACTGGTGTGCAAGTATATATATATATATATATATATATATATATATATATATATATATATAAGAAACCCCCATCACCAAGATTTAAACCCACCACCTCTTGAGTAGAAGGTGAGGGCGCTAGCTACTACACTACAGCAGCTGCAACACTATAAGAAGTAAGCACAACCTTTCATATACAGTGCGTTCGAAAAGTCTCTCCGCAGTCAACGTGCTATAGCCAGTATATGCGCGCTAAGCCGGTTTCAGCCGGTTTAAACTCGATCGTGTCATTACTGTGACAGAGTTGGGATCGTGGCAATAGTGTGTGTCGATAGCTTGGTAAAAAATTCATGAAACACCATTGCACGACCAGAAAATCGGCGTTTGAGTTGCAATATCAAGAAAGCGAATTGTCGGTCCCATTTTCTTCGAGAACATGATAAATGCTGAACGATACTTTTCGGAAATTCTGTATCCATTTATTGGACAGCTAAACGAAATGGAAATACTGAATGCATACTTCCAGCAAGATGGTGCCACGGCACACACTAGTGGCTCACCTTTCGATGGAACTACTGTATGATGTGTTCGGGGATCGCATAATTTCAAGGGGGTTTTGGCCTCCACGATCCCCAGACCTTACGCCGCCCGACTATTTCTTGTGAGGAGCAGCAAAAGGTGTTGTTTATAAAGACCGCCCGAAAACAATTCAGAACTTAAAAACCGCAATATCCACTTACACTGCTTCAATATCAACCAACACTTTCAAAAAAGTGTTTGACAACAAGTGTAGACGAGTTGCTCTGTGCCTGCAAAATGGTGGAAAACACTTTGAACACATGGTGTAAAATCAAAAGGTTATGTAATAAAATCACTAAATCATGGTTCAATGAAAACATTGTAGTTTTTCAATTTCCTATGCGTTTAACATAGCACTGGGGAGAGACTTTTCGAACGCATTGTATTTAACCGAGGAAACGCATGACGCTTTCACCTCCAAAAGCATTTTACGTGTTAACTCTCCTGCACTCGAGGTAATAACCAACATTTCATTCAAACTATCTAGTCCACCGCTGCGATCCCATAAATAAAAAATCGGTCGTGTTCATGTATGATATTCCATATATCCTTGGTTTTGCTTCCGCCCGAATTGTTCATTCTGACGAAAGTCAAGCTTGTTGCTACACCTTGGAACTACTACAGCCTTACGTGAAATCCGAACTATGACCCACCACGCGTGGTCAGATATTACAAAGTCCTTGTCCGGACTCGATCTCACGACCTCCCGATGATCAGCAGCAGCAGCAGCAGCAGCAGCAGCAGCAGCAGCCCAGCGTCCAACCACTTGGCCACCCAGGGTACCCATTTATCTACCAACCTATATTTTTTCTGGAAGGATGAACGGCTGAGTAAGCCGCGCGCCGCCCGCTATCGACGGAAATCGAATCCTGGGCCGGTGGATTTGTAGTAAGCGATGCTAACCACTAAACTATCACTACCACTTCTATTTTAAAATATACGAGTATAATTTTAAAGTACAATCAATGTAGTTGTATTTCACTTTCCATGTTGCGCAACAAAGTTTATTATTGAGAGTTTCACATTGCAAAGGAAATGGTTGAAATTACTTCCTTTTGTTAAAGAAAACATTTTTTTTTTTCTCAGAAGATGCATCATTCGTCTTTTTACATCAAATCTTCACAGCATCCATCACGAGATAATATATGTTAAATTAATATTACTGTATGTTAAAATATACAATAACACGATTAGAAAATAACATCGTATTTAAAAAATATATATATATTCGATCTTCAAAGAGAGAGATCGAGAGATCTTTGGTATATAATGTATGAATTAAAAATCACACAATGAAGTAGCCCAAATAAATCTAACATTCATTAAGACTGAAAATCTATACCGAAAAACGGTTTAATAACCAAATATGAACAAAAATAGCCCAAAATAAAGTTTGTATGAAAAGTAGCCTCAAATAATCGCATTAACTTCGTATAATAAATGCACAAAAATATAACCTTTTCTTCCTCTCTTATCCCCTTTACCTTATGATCTGTTTACCGCGAAAGTTACCCTTAAAAGAAAGACCATTATCACCCTGAATTACGGATAATTTACGACGCTATAAAAAAAGAGTGACAGGCGCAAAATCTTTTTTCTTGTTTGAGAATTGGGTTCCCACTTCAAGTTTCTATTTACGCTCAAACAATTCCTAAACTACAAAGCTTTACCGCCTCTGGATATATACTGTGTGTGTGTGTGTGTGTGTGTGTGTGTGTGTGTGTGTGTGTGTGTGTATAATACATGGAACAAGGAACTCTTCTGAGAAAATTAAATCCACTGTAGTCCAAATAAGTAATGATAAATAACAAACACTATAGGTTTTTCTTTTTCATGATGTTAGCCAGACGTGGGCAACGGGTCACTCGCAAAGAGGCCCCAAAAATATTGCTTCCCTCACCAGCTATCTGCAGATAGGATCTAGTTTGGGACAGGATCTAGACCCTAGATCCTAGATCCTGTCCCAAAACTGGATCCTATTTGCTTTGCAAATAGCTGGTGAGGGAAGCTATATTTTGGGGGCCTCTTTGCGAGTGACCCGTTGCCCACGTCGGGCTAACATCATGAAAAAGGAAAAAAACCAGTGTTTGTCATTTACCACTACTTATTCGGACTGTAGTGGATTTAATTTTCTCAGAAGAGTTCCTTGTTCCATGCACGGTCTGTGTGTATCATGAATAAACCTCAGGGGAACATTCTGAGTTCAATCCCATATATATATATATATATATATATATATATATATATATATATATATATTAACCTTTGGTTAGCTTCCGCCCAAATTTTTCATTCTGTCGAAGGTCAAGCTTTTCACTCCACCTCAGACCTACAGTTTAACGTGGAATCCGAACCACGCACCACCAGCAGCCCAGCGTCTTAACCACTAGGCCACCCAGGGTACCATTTATTTACCAACCACTTTCTTTCTTGTGTGGAACGATGAACAGCTGGGCTTTGCTGCGCGCCGGCTGCCGGGCGTCACCGGATCTCGAACCCGGGGCCGATGGATTCGTAGTCAGCGACGCTAACCACTACACCACCGAGGCGCATATATATATATATATATATATATATATATATATATATATTACAGTCAAAGTGTGTAACCAGCCATTTCGCCTAATGACTGAAACTTTTAGTCGTTTCGCGAAATGGCTGTTTCACTTGGTCATTTCGCGAAATGACTAAAATCTTCAGCCATTACGCGAAATAGCTGAA
>JAJOZX010001682.1:227500-262500 GCA_023014485.1 Bathynomus jamesi | reverse complement strand
GCGTTATTGTGGGTGTGTTTGCGTGCGCCTGTGCAAGTTACTGTGAGTGTGTTTGTGTGCACTCGTACGTACGCGCGTAAGTTACTGTGAGTGTGTTTGTGTGCATTCGTACGTACGCGCGTAAGTTACCGTGAGGGTGTACGCGTGAGTTACTGTCGGGGTGTTTATGCGCAACCGCGCGGGTGTGGGTGTTTAAATGAACAACGTACGTACACGGTCTTATGACATTATAAGATCTATATGATTCAGTTCCTTTTGGTGGCTCCTTATAACGCTAAATACTTACCTAAAATTATTCCTACCTCACTTTTTAATTCCATAAATTTCCCGTTTTACCACTTTCTTGGGATGTATTCAGCCAGTTCCTGCATATTTGATTCTTGATACACACACACACACACACACACACACACACACACACACACAAAGGGTTGACAAAAGTAAATAGACACCACGATGATTGTTGTCAAGAAGAAATGGCAAACCTCATCATTGGAATGCCACGAAAGCAACACGATTCTAAATATATTGATTCAAGAAATTTAATATTATTTATTGACGTTAATTATCAGATCAAAAATAATGGAAAAAACAAAAGTGTTTCTTTACTTTTGTCCACACGGTGTATATATATATATATATATATAAAGGAAAATATTTCCTGTATGGAACGCGAAACAGATCACGGACATGAAATTTGTGTGTAACGAGACTGTAAACTCATTTGCGATATTTAAAGAAATGGAAAATATGAATACGATAGAAAAGGAGAGAATAATAATGGGGGGAGGGGGAGGGGGGGAAGGTGTGGATGAGAGAGAAACAAATGAAAATATAAGACGAAAACAAGAAACTATCGTAACAGAAAGAAAAGAAAAGAGTGTACAATCTGTGATATGGTAAAACTACCAAACGAAGATAACGATAAAAAGACGACAAACACTAAACACGTAGAAAATAAAAAGATTACGAGAACTAGCAACGTAGAAAATATCATATGCATTGCGGACATCGAGATGAGCGATGCATCTATGCACAATGCACATCCCACTTTACGTAACTTCCATTACAAAAATGGATATTGTAAATTTGAAAAAAAAATGGAAGTTCCACCACGTTATTATCAGGAAAACTTACGCAAGATATGGGAGATGCGAGTACGGACAACTATGCCGTTACCACCACCACCCTCAAAGGAACGCGACAGTTAAGCAGTCAAAACCAGCAACAAGGGCTACCAATTTTTAGATGCGGTCAGCGCAATTCAATTACTACGTACCAGGGGCGTCGATTACTCTAAAATAGTGTGTGGGGGGGGGGGACACTTCGCCTTCAAACAGCGAATCAAACAATACCCTGAGTAGCTGTTGCGTGTAATATATCAATGTCGTAATTTAACATTTACCCGGTTTTTTTGTATTTTTCTCAGCATGCTGAAAAAAACTCAATTGTATTTAATCATTTTATCTTTTTATATTTGAACATTTTTTTTTTTTTTGCAGAAATAAGAAACCCAATACAAACTATTTAGAATATTTAACCTTTCATGTAACATAATATCACACTTATGTTTGGATATTTGGACATATGGATATTTTTCTATAGAGAAATTTCGCCAGCCCAAATTATTATCATTTCTACCAATAACACAAATGCTACGTGCAATTATTAAAATGCAAATTGACTGCTAAATTTCATGATAAATATACACTGGTGTTCGTGACAATAATTTATAATATTGCTATTACATTTGCATATGCATATAATACGACATATAACGTCTTATTAGGTGCCATTAATAATTAGCATTTATAACAATTCATCCACGAAAGTAGAGGGGACATGTCCCCCCCTCCCCTGCAATCGACGCCCATGCTACATACCATCTAACAAATACAAAGACAACTGACGAATGCGCGGATCCGAGAACCGTACAGAATAAATGCAGAAAGGAATTACGCGCGATATAGGGACGAGTATCGAAATAGATAAAGAAAGGAAAATTCCCGGAGGATCACAGGGCAACGAAACACGCACCACCATTGAATAAACGAATCTGAACCACATAAAGGGAAAATGAAAAAGAAAAAAGAAAAAATAAGCATAGCCAATATTCAGGGCCTTAAACCAAACCATTCACTGGACAAAGTCACATACCTGAAAGGACTCGTGCAAGAAAGGAGAGCAGACTTTACATGCCTCACGGAAACCTATCTAAATGACTCGGGCGAACTGTAAAAAATGTGAGTTTTGTATCGAGCCGACGGAACAGTAAGGCGTAAAGGAGGATGTGCTATTTACACACACGAAAAACATATGATAGAAATGACTATAAGTACTTCAAACAACAACGTGAAATCAGTAGCGGCAAAAGTTGGAAAATTAAATATGGGGCTAATTGTAATATACAGACCCTCGAACACGCCAACTACAAAATCTCCAGGTACCATTACAGAGGTCAGGAGCTGGGTGAAAGATCTACACTCCCCAACCCCAAATATTATTCTCTGTGGTGATTTTAATTTCCTATTTATGAAATATAAAAGGATCGGAAGAAATATACTCGTATGTATACATCAAGGCGAGGGAGGCACGCGGGAAGACCAGGAGCAGGCAAAAATGCTGCTAGTTTTAGTCGATGAATTTACGTTAACACAAGAAATAACGAAAACTACAAGAAAAAACAACTGCCAAGATTTGGTATTCACAAACGACAGCAACTTAATTGATAATACAGAAGTACCCCCAACTATAATATCAGCTCACATCATCATTGAAATAACAACTAATATAAAAGCAGCAGGAAAGGAAACAACACACACTATAGAAAAAAGTAAATTCGAATTTTTTAATTTTCACTGCAAAGATATAAACTGGGAAGGTATTGTGTCCAGCATGGAAGCAATAGAATGGGAAACCATCTTTAAGGCCAAGACAACGGAACAGATGCTAATAACCATAGAAGCGAAGACGCTGGAAATTGTGGAAAGACATGTACCAAAAATGCAACAAAGAGGAAAGAGAAGTTTCGACAGACAAAAGAGGTCAATGTTCCGAAAGAGAAAAAGGGTGACTGTAAAATTAAGAAATGCAAAGACAATAACATCAGAAAAATATTAAACTATAAACTGGAGAGTATAGATTGCGTCATACAGGACCTAATGAGAAGCATACAGAAAAAGACGATGACGACGCTATAGAAGCGATAAAGGTTAACTCAGAGAACTTCTATAATTTTGCAAAAAGGAAGTCCAGAAATCACGCGACCATCGAACCTTTGAAGAATGAAAACAATGTTTCAACCGAAGATCTAAAAGAAGTATTTGAAATATTAAGAGCTCAGTATGAAATCATCTTTCAGTATCCCAAAACTGCTAAACTATGATAATATGCGATAGAAGCGCGTTCTTTGAAGGACTGCAAGGGGTAGGTATAACGGACTTTGACTTTACAACAGATGATATTACACAAGCTATAGGGAAACTAAAAAGCACACTCGGCGGCAGGCCCAGACAAATGGAATGCCACACTGATCAAAAACTGCAATAATGAAATTGTTATCGTTCCAGTATATAAAGGAGGCGATCAATCCGAGGCCAAAAACTATAGGCCAGTGTCGCTTACATCTCATCTCACCAAAATATTTGAAAGAATAGTTAGAGAAAAAATTAAATGATAACTAACATGGATTCCGGTCAGGAAGATCATGCCTATCACAACAAATGGAACACTACAACAACATTATTGATGCACTTGAAAGTAATGAAAACTATCATGTAATATAAACAGACTTTGCCAAAGCGTTCGACAAGCGCGACCATGGAATCATACATAAACTGAAATACAGGGTGTACATAAAGTCAGGATCTATTTTTGTGAAGCACTTGGAAATTATATGGAATTCAATCATAAAATGATAAAGTGGTAACATTTATTAAATAATTAAGAGTAGGATTCGACGTGACGCCCATCAGTATCCCTGCACAGCTCAAATCGTTCCGCAGCATTTCTAAACACGTTCTGGAGCATTTGCGGGGTTATGTTATCTGCAGCAGTTCGTATACGTGTACGTAAGTTTTCAAGACTCGTAATCTTCGTCTGATAGACGTGCGACTCGATAAAGCCCCATGCAAAGAAATCTAAAGGGGTTAAATCTGGTCATCTCGCTGGCCAAGGTCTGTTGCTTCCGCGTCCGATCCAGCGATTTGGAAAACGTCCATTTAGATAATCCTGAACAATTTTGGCATAGTGACAAGGAGCACTATCATGTTGATAGACGACGGTACTAACAATCCTATCCCCAATCAGCTGAGGTTCAAGGAATTGCTGCAACATGTCCAGATAAATAAGCCCCGTAACTGTAGCTTCAGCAAAGAAAAAAGGACCATAAACCTTAGATTTTGTTAAACCCATCCAGACATTAACTTTAGGTGAGTCTCTTTCCCAATTTTGGACGAAATCATTCGGTCTTTCATCTGCCCAAATTCGACAGTTATGGCGATTTACTTTTCCACACATATGGAAAGTGGCTTCATCACTAAAGAGAATGTTGTCCATTAAATTATCACTCCAGATTTGTTCTACGAGATCAGCACACACAGCACTTCGTCGAGGGAAATCTTCCTCATGTAAATCATGTAAAACCTGCAAATGATAGCTTTTCTTCTGCAAATTAACTTTCAGAATTTTGTGCACAGATGACGTCGGGAGGCCGAGTCTGTGTGATGCAGCACGAACGGACGTACGTGGCTCCTCAGTGATAATTCCGCGTACTGCATTCACGGTAAGATCTGACATACACGGTCGTCCTGATTGATTCATCATTTACAGATCCCGTTCGTTTAAATTTGTTAACCAATTTTCGTATTGTCTTGTCTATTGGCCCCGGCTTATGAAATCGCCTTCTAAACTTCTCTCTGATGTCATTGTATTTCTTTCCCTCGATTCGCCAAATTACTATTGCCACACGCTCTTCTGTATTCATTCTAAGGGCTTCTGAAAAGAAAAATAGAAAAAAATAATTATTTCACAAAAATAGATCCTGACTTTATGTACACCCGGTACCTATATGAGAATAAAAGCAAAAGTAGGGAAATGGATATATAATTTTCTTAGTGAGCGGCAGTAAGTCGTTACAGTTCAAGGAATATGTTCATCAGAGTCAAAGGTCCTCAGCTCAGTATTACAAGGAACAGTATTAGCTCCAATACTCTTCATAATCATACTAACTGATATAGATGAAGAAGTTACCAGTGACAACACGGTAACATCCTTTGCCGATGATACAAAAATTAGTAGAAAAATAAGAAACTCATGTGATATAGGATCTCTAGAAACAGACATGAACAGAATTTACAATTGGTCTGAAAGCAATAATATGAAATTTAACACTGAAAATGTTCAACTATCAAGGTACGGAAGAAGGGAGGACCTAAACTCCATAGAATACTATACCCCAAATGGCCAGCAAATTCGGAGAAATTCTTAAGCAAAAGATTTAGGTGTTGTAATGACCGATGACGCGAAATTTGAAACACAAGATGAGATAGCAGTAAACAGTAGCAAAAGGAATAACTGGACAGATACAGAGAACCTTTAAAACGGTGGTTCTCAAACTGGGGTACGCGAGGGAATCTTAGGAGGTACGCGAAGGGGTCCTGAAAATATAACCCTTTTAATTTTATATACGATTAACAAACGGCCACGAGTCACACGGTCGCAAAGAAAGTAAAAATCCTCTACCTATCGCGAAAATCCAGAAAATCCCGTGAAAGAATTCAAGGGGTACAGAAGAAGAAAATGTTCGAGAACCGCTGCTTTAAAAGAAGGAATAGGACTATAATGATTTCTCTACTGAAAACACTGATCATACCCAAATTGGAATACTGCTCGGTCTTAACATCCCCATATAAAAAAGTAGACATTAGTCGACTAGAAGGGATTCAGAGAAGCTTCACAGCCAAGATCAATGGATGAAGAGAACTAAGTTACTGGGAAAGGTTACGTGAATTAAATTTATATTCACTGGAAAGAAGAAGAAGAGAGAAGTACACCATTATTTACACTTGGAAAAATATGGACGAACGAGTCCCTAATCTTACTTTGAACCCTATAACCACTCAAACAACAGTGGAAAGTAGAAAAGAAAGAAAGAATGTATCGTGTTCCCAAACTAAATGCTAGACAGTGAACATCCTCAATCCTGAAGAAAAATAGTTTTGTTCAACCAGCTGCCCAAGAAACTAAGCAACACGAGTGGTGTAGCGGAGGATATCTTCAAAAGAAGACTAGACGCCTGGTTCAGAACAATTCCAAATGAGCCGAGCGTACCTGACTGTGTGAAGTGAAGAGCGCAAGAAACCAACTCAAGAGGAGGGGCGACAAACTTGACCTTCGTGAAATGCGGAACCATCGCGTGGAACATTTGAAAGATTGAAAGGTATATATATATATATATATATATATATATCAGACATGGGTCAATTACTGGGTTTCTGTTACTATTACTATTGCTTTTGATTCCTTCTATTACATTACTATTACTATTACTTGGTCATCTATTACTATTACTATTATTTTTGTATGTGGGGGTACTTCGCTCATTTGAAAAGGATCTTTATGTCTATTTAAATGTAATTAGAAGCAGTGTGTTAACAAACAAACACTTTATTTCAGACTCAACAGGTACAAACATTATACAAGAGGTCCATAGAAGATTAAGAGATAGTTAGCTGGAGCACTGACTAAGTAGGCCAGTGAATCACTGTGTATAATGAACGTACAAATACAATGATCCAACCCTGAGGTGGTATGCCAACTATCACTAACATAAGTAAAGCTACCACCAGGAAGACTAGACATGGATGAAAAGGTCAAGTTATTATCTTCACAGAAGGCTTTTAAGTGGTTGTTAAACAAAGAATTATCATTAAGCACATTCACCTTAAAGTCACCAATAATAGCTACACATGTCATATCCAACTCATCAATAATACTGCTGACCTGCCCCAATTTAATGAGGTAATCTTCTTCATTATCAACTGCCTGAAAAGGCATATAGATACACAGAATTACAAATTTGTTATTGTCTACACAAATTTCTATTCCAGTTAGCCAATTCAAACCAAGTTTTAATTCACTAATATATTTCCCATACCCCAACCTCCATAGAATAGCTACCCCACCAGGTGGGTGGCCTGCAAGGAGACCATCTTGTTTATCTCTGGTGGCCTCCCCTATCCCATGAAAGTTACTGGACAGGCTATTCAGGTCCTTTAAGTCCTGTTTCCTGCAGACAGAGAATATTAGCATCCTCTAATAACATCAATTATGATCCGCCTGTGTTTGCTGTTATTGCCTAAGCTTAGGCCTCTACAGTTATAAGAGATTACCTTGAATGTTGCAATTAGGAAGATGCAGGAGTTCTGCCAGCCATCTCTACATGTTGAATTCCACTTATACCAGGCACAGCAGTTACAGCATTAGACCCAGCTGGATTTTCCTCCACAGTACGACGCATGATGTCTCCATAATTACCCTCTCCAGCACTTGCAAGAGGGGCTGCAGGTGTTTTTCTTCCCTTCTTCTCATAGAACCGCCGTACATATACCCATTCCGGCCATACTGCTGGATCCATAAATACCCCTGGCTCATCACAGACTGCTGTAACTTGAAAGGAACTGTACGTAGTCCATCTGGAGTCAATTTTCCTACATGTAACCTGAAGGTTCACTTTATCTTCCACAAATGCCCGAGGCTCCTCGGCCGTAAGATCAGGTCGACATCTCGAGACGAAAATGTTTGCGGTCTTCGTTGGTATAGCCATCATACGATCTCTTTTGGCAGCCCCTGTGATACCACGCCGTTCTCTGCCAGCCTTTACCACAGGCTGACTCCCTCTAGACGGTGCATGAGTGGGACCAGACCCCCTTGAGGGACCACCACCATTAGTTACTGCAGTGGTTGCAGTTCTCGGAGGGGTCGCTCGCACCGGTCCCTCCTTACCACCACTGTCCAAGATGCCTCCTCATCATGACCCCCGACTGCATTCCCGGCATCCCGATTCACCAAGGCCCCTTGGGGGAGGGGGTACCCCGTGTGAGATGGTATTGAGCTGGCGATGTAACAGTGTCTAGATTCAGGGTTCCAGGATAAGACTGAGAAGCAGAGGGCTCTGCACTCATGGATCCAGGATGAGGTTGAGCGGCAGCCAAATAACAAATATTTGTTTCAACTAAATCATTACAATTTCAGAGACTGTAGACCTTGATAAATTTTACTTTATTGAAGGAAAAATTTGCCACAATATTAGTTCCCATACATGTTTATTTTAGTTTAGAGTAGATTTAATTCATTTTTCAGTTCTTTCTTCACGCAATATGTCCATTGCCACTGTAATAGAAAAGTAATACACTATTATCTATTAGTTTGCCATCTATTACTATTACTGTTACAGCCAAAAAATTATGCTCTATTACTATTACTTGAAAAATCCTGTAATAGTCTATTACTATTACTATTACCCCGTGTCTGATATACACACACACACACACAGTAGTTTCATTTCTCATATTAAATGTATCTTCGTATGATATCTATTTATATAAATAAATATTTGCCTCATAAAATGTATGACTTTATTTATTTATTAAGACATTAGAATAAAATTTACGCGCGTAACGCTTATATTTTACGAGATTTATTTACGTTTATTTCTATAATCGTCGCTTTTAGTGTCTTCGCTAAGAAGGTTTCTGACAGGCGAAATCTCCTCTCGTAGCTCGTAAAGGATGTAATTTGGAAGCGTCTAAAACTACCTCGTTTTAGTTCACACCCAAATTTAAGGATTAGGAAAAAGTTTACTCTAAATAAGTTGAGTAAACTCTTTTTAAAATCTAAATTTATTATATGAAACATTAAATTTTTGTATTATATATATATAACGTTTGGTAACCTTTGGTTAGCTTCCGCCCGAATTGTTCATTCTGACAAAGGTCAATTTTCACTGCACCTTAGACCTACAGTTTAACGTGGAATCGGAACCACGCCCCACCAGCAGCCCAGGGTCTTAACCACTAGGCCACCCAGGGTACCCATTTATCTACCTTCCACACCTTATTGTGTGGAAGGATGAACAGCTGGGTTTTGCTGCGCGCCGGCTGCCATCACCGGGTCTCGAACCCGGGGCCGATGGATTCATATTCAGCGACGCTAACCACTACACCACCGAGGCGCATATATATATATATATATATATATTCGAGTTTAGTATGGGTATTATATAATTGTCTTTAACGAATTTACTGTTTACGAATAACCAATACCAACCAACGAAATTGTTAGACTGGTAATCATATTGGTGAAGTGTACATGTATACGAATTCAAGAAAGTGTGTGTGTGTGTGTGTGTGTGTGTGTGTGGAATCCCAGCGCTATACCAGAGAGAAATGAATTAAATACTGCCTTTATTACATTGAGTGCGGGAGGGTTAACATCGTAAAACACCTCTGGACACGAAAGCGTTCAATTGTTTCCTTGCTTGTTTAAATAAACGATAAGTTGTGTTAAATTTTATCCCGTTCTAGTGTCGTGGCTAGCGTCCTTACCTTTTATTAATGCGAGGTGTGGGCTTATATATATATATATATATATTATATATATATCGCCTCGTTGGTATAGTGGTTAGCATCGCCGACTACAAATCCACCGGCTCTGGGTTCGGTTCACGGCGAAAGCAGGCGGCGCGCAGCTTACCCAGGTGTTCATCCTTCCAGAAAAAATATGGGTTGGTAGATAAATGGGTACTTTCGGTGGCCTAGTAGGTCCAAGGTGGAGCAACAAGTTTGACCTTCGTCAGAATGAACAATTCGGGCAAAACCAATATATATATGTATATATATATAATGGCATGAATTTCACAATTAAACACATGAAATGAATGAATGATGCAAACCCACAAGGAAAAAGAAAAATAATTCTAAGGCCTTTCGTGTATTCAGTACACCTCGTCAGGGTGACGTCAGGGTGACACCTGACGAGGTGTACTTCTGAATACACGATAAACCTTGGAATCTTTTTTCGTTTTCCTTGTGGGTTTGCATCATTCATTCATTTCACGTGTTTAATTGTGAATTTCATCCGTGCGATATTCCTCACTTCACGGAGGTCAAGCTTGTTGCTCCTCCTCTCGAGTTGACCTTGTGAAGTAGAGAGTTGGTTTCTTGCGCTCTCCATTTCACATAGTTAGGTACTCCCGGCTCATTAGGTATTGTTCTGAGCCGGGCGTCTAGTCTTCTTTTAAAGACTTCCTCCACTACAAAAGTCGTGTTTCGTGGTTCCTTGGGCACCTGGTTGAACAATTTGGGAACACGACACCGCATTCTTTCTTTCCTACTTTCTACTGTTGTTTGAATGGTTGTAGAGTTCAAAGTGAGATTAGAGACTTGTTTCTCTATTATTTTCAGTGTGTCAATAATGGTGTACCTCTCTTTTTCTTTCCAGCGAATATTAATTTAATTCACGTAACCTTTCCCAGTAATTTAATTCTTTGTATCCATTGATCTTGGCTGTGAAACTTCTCTGAATCCCTTCTAGGTGACTAATGTCTTCTTTTTTATATACTGAGCAATATTTCAACTTGGATATGATCAGTGCTTTCGACAGAGAAATTATTATTATTATTATTATTATTATATATATATATATATATACACACACACACACATTTTAACGGTAAACAACACACAGTATAATTAATGTAAAGAACGACGCTTGTGTAGAAGAGCGTTCCGTACAAGATGAGGAGGGAGAACGAACAAATGAAAAATGAGGTACCACCCGGGAATCGAACCCGGGATTATCCGATTGCCGGTCAGATATGCTATCCACTACACCATGGACCTCGATCAATCAGAAGTCGTAATTCTCCTACATACGAGCAGAAACCAATGCCCTGAGGGGGTACCTTCGCATGCCGTACATATATACATTTTAACTGCAAACAACACACAGTATAATTAAGGTAAAGAACGACGCTTGTGTAGAAGAGCGTTCCGCACAAGATGAGGAGGGAGAACGAACAAATGAAAATGTATATATGTACGGCATGCGAAGGTGCTCCCTCAGGGCATAGGTTTCTGCTCGTATGTAGGAGAACTACGACTTCTGATTGATCGAGGTCCATGGTGTAGTGGATAGCATATCTGACCGGCAATCGGATAATCCCGGGTTCGATTCCCGGGTGGTACCTCATTTTTCGTTTGTTCGTTCTCCCTCCTCATCTTGTGCGAAACGCTCTTCTACACAAGCGTCGTTCTTTACATATATATATATATATATATATATATATATATATATATATATATACACAAACTCAGAATGGTCCCCTGAGAAATTTATATGTTAAACACAGACCGTGCATGGAACAAGGAACTCTTCTGGGAAAATTAAATCCACTATAGTCCGAATAAGTAATGGTAAATGACAAATACCATAGTTTTTCTTTTCATGATGCTAGCCCGACGTGGGCAACGGGTCTCTCGCAAAGAGATTCCATAAATATAGCTTCCCTCACCAGCTATCTGCAAAGCTGGATCCTGTCTGCTTTGCAGATAGCTGGTGAGGGAAGCTATATTTATGGGATCTCTTTGCGAGAGACCCGTTGCCCACGTCGGGCTAGCATCATGAAAAAGAAAAACTATGGTATTTGTCATTTACCATTACTTATTCGGACTATAGTGGATTTAATTTTCCCAGAAGAGTTCCTTGTTCCATGCACGGTCTGTGTTTAACATATATATAATATATATATATATATATATATATATATATATATATATATCTATATATATATATAATCCTAACTTTGCAGTAGTTCCGTGGGTCGGTCTTTCTCCAGACGAAGGTCAAGCTGGTGGCCCCCCTCTAGGCTTGGCCTGGTGGAAGAGCGAGTTCCATCGCACATAGCCAGGCACATTCGACTCATCCGGTACCATCCGGTATATATATATATATATATATATATATATATATATATATATACACACCATTCTGAGTTCAATCCCATATATATATATATATATATATACACAAATTCGTTAACCTTGATTTTGCTTCCGCCCGAACTGTTCATTCTGACGAAGGTCAAGCTTGTTGCTCCACCTTAGACATATAGCTTAACGTGGAATCCGAACCACGACCCACCACGGGTTGTCAAAAATTACAAAGTCCTCGCTCGGACTCGATCTCATGATCCCCCCGATCAGCAGCCCAGCGTCTTAACTACTAGGCTACCCAGGGTATCCATTTATCTACCAACCAATTTTTATTGTATGGAAGGATGAATAGCTGGGTTTGCTGCAGCTGACTTCCCTCACCGAGTATCGAACCTGGTGCCGGTAGATTCGTATATATATATATATATATATATACTATGAATGTAAATTAACATATATAGTGTAAATAAATTCTATGTGATGAATACATTAAAAGTAACAATACTAATTGCTAATAGCGAACGTGCTAAAAAAGGAATGCTAATACTGAATGTTAAAACCGAATGCTGAAAAAGGAATGCTAAATTTAAATGCTAAAAAAATGCTAAATGCTAATAACAAAGAGATTAAGACTAAACGTCGTCTGCGCGTCTCGGGAACAAGATCCAAATGGGTAAAGGAAGGAAGTGAAGCAAGGGTTAGGTAGAAACACGGGGGTGGGAAGTGGGGTGAAAAGGTGGGAAGGGCATTTCCATACCCAATCTCCATCGAGGGGCATACGGTGGGGGTAGGGAGTTAATGATAGTTTGGGGGATGGGGAAAGGAAGAGAAATGGTGGAGTATAAAATGATAAATGAAGAACTAAATGATGAAATAAATTAAAAGGAAACAGAGAGAGACAAATGAATGACGATGAGTAATTTATAAGAATTTACTCACACACACACACACACACACACGCACACACACACACACACACACACACACACACACGCATCTTCCCTTGTGCTAATTACATTAATGATTCATGTGTGCGTGCCTGCATCTCATTTATTACTTAGCTCCAATTTGCATATGTTTCCCAACACACACACACACACACACACACATATATATATATATATATATGCAAATAACTGCAATGACCGCGCAGTATATAAATGAATAGAAACGACATAAGTATTATTTCGTTATCTCTCCTCCTCGTGTGCAGAAACGTTCCTTAATACTTATGTCGTTCTATTCATTTTATATACTGCGCGGTCATGCAGTTATTGCGCATATTCACGATTTGCGAGGTGCTCTCTGAGGGCATTGGTTTCTGCCCTATTTGGGAGAATTTCGATTTGTGATTGAGTGAGGGTCCGTAGCATAATGGTAGAGCGTCCGACCGGCATTGGAAGGCCCTGGTTCGTTTCCACAGCGGTTCGCCTCATTTTTTCATTATTTCGTTATCTCTCCTCCTCGTGTGCAGAAAACGTTCCTTAATACTTATGTCGTTTCTATTTCATATAATATTATATATATACACTGTATATGGAATGGAAGGGAAACTCATTAAAGCGAGGAACTTGAAGCTAGTAGGGCTCGAACCTGCGATACGTGGTTTCGGAGTCAGCGCTATACTAATCACACCACCCTGACCCCCCCCCCCCCTGTAAAAAAAAAAGGATTTCGTTCATGTGAGTCCACTAATTGCGTTGTTTGACCATAGATGGCGTGATGCGTGGCAGCATCGTGCTGTCTCTGAAACCATGCAACACTGGTTCGAGCCCCACTAGCTCCAAGTTTCCCACTTTATTGCCTCTCCCCCTTTCTATTTTTTTCTAGTGCGATTATTGCACTTGGGAAAAACTATATATATATATATGATACACACAGACAGTGCATGGAACAAGGAACTCTTCTGGAATAATTAAATCCACTATAGTCCGAATAAGTAATGGTGAATGACAAATACCATGTCCCAAAGCTGGATCCTGTCTGCTTTGCAGATAGCTGGTGAGGGAAGCTATATTTATGGGACCTCTTTGCGAGTGACCCGTTGCCCACGTCGGGCTAGCATCATGAAAAAGAAAAACTATGGTATTTGTCATTTACCATTACTTATTCGGACTATAGTGGATTTAATTATCCCAGAAGAGTTCCTTGTTCCATGCACTGTCTGTGTGTATCATAAAAAAATCAGGGGACCATTCTGAGTTCATTCCCATATATATATATGGTTGTTATAAAGTCCGGAAGAGTTTTAAAAATAAATAACTTTTTAATTATTACAAATAGAACAAAATAACACGTATGAAAATCTATGACTCAAAGTTTTTTCCTAGTTCACACCCGCACTTTACGCTTCAACATATCGTCCTCCATCTTGGGCAATGCAGCGTTCGATTCTATTCTGTGGGACGTGGAAAACATTCTTAATTTCTTGCCGCGTGATTTGAGGCACTACAGTTTCGATACGTGCTTTCACTTCTGCCAAATCTCGTGGCCGCGTGGAGTTAACGACGCTTTTAACATGACCCCATAAAAAAAATCTAAGATCGGGGCGGCCATACGCGCGCTCCTCCTCTCCCAGTCCATTTTCTAGGGAATGTTTCATTCAAAACCTCCCTAAACGTTCCGAGAATAGTGGCAAAGGGCTCCGTCATGCTGGAAAATTGTTTCATTCAGAAGGTCTGAGGCCACCAGCTGTGGAAGGAAGAAGTTTTCCAACATTTCAAGATATCGCTCTCTCCGATCACAGTTGCTTCCTCCAAAAAGAACGGACTGATGACTCGGGATTTTCTTAAGGCACACACTGATTTTCGGAGAGTTTCTCCGATGATGCCACAATTGCCGTGGTTCTTCATTTCCCCAAATACGACAGTTGTGGTGGTTAACTTTGCCAGAGAAATGAAATGTTGCTTCGTCAGATTAACTGGTTCAAAGAGTTTTCCGATCTTGTTTGATTCTTGCGAGAAATTCTTCGCAGAATTCGAGCCTAACACCGTAATCCTCCTCCATTAGATCTCGAACAACTTGAATTTTGTCGGGATGTTGACGTAACCTCACCTTTAAAATCTTACGAATTGTTGAGACGGAGATGTTCATTTCTCTAGAAATACGGGTATGTGACTTTTGGGTTTCTTCCGAACGCTTCTCAAACAGATGTTATGCTCTCTTCACTGATAGCTGATCCGCAGGAACACGGTCTCTCACGCGTTGAACCTGTTTCTTTAAATTTTTTCACCCACTCTCTTATTCCGTGTTCAGATGGTGGATTTTTTTTGTACTGTGCCCGGAACTTGCGTCTCACCGTTATAACCGATTTCAACTCGGCTAACCACAACACGCAGTTTATTTTTTCTTCAGTTGAAACCATAGAAGGGTTAAGTCGGGTCGGGTGCATCTCTCTGCAAAAAAAAAAAAAAGAAGAAAGAATCGAACGCCGCATTGTGCGGGTGTGATACGTACAGATATGTTGAAGCGTAAAGTGCGAGTGTGAACTATGAAAAAGGCTTTAATAAGTCATAGATTTTCATGACATGTGCTATTTTGTTCTATATGGAATAATTAAAGTTATTTATTTTTAAAACCTTTCCGGACTTTATAAGAACCCCTATATAATTAACTGGCTTTGGAACAAATGTTCGTGATCGACCCGCATTCGGCCCCTCTGCAGCATCCCGCCTCATTTGGGAGATTTTTTTTTATGGTGCTTATTCAATATTCATCTACCAACCAAAGGGAGGGTAAACGGCTGGGTGAACTGTACGCCGCCTGCCCGCAAGGGGAATCGAACTAGCTGCCGATAGGTTCGTAGACAGTGATGCTAACTACTACTACTACTACTACTACTACACCGAGACGCATCGTTATTAATGAATGGTACACTGTTTCGAGTAAAAAGCAAAAGTCTTTCGATAAATGATAAATTTCTTCCCGAGTGAATGCCCTCGAGTCCCGAGGCAACGTCCTGAGTCCTGAGCAACGAACCCTCCTTAGGGCTGTACGTTTACTTCAATCTTCGTATTAAAATCAAACTCTGTTATTGTGGTTTTCTATCATACAAATTTATTGAAGTTATAATTAGCGCATTTTCTTAAAAAACTCAGGAAAAAATGAATTCCGCTCAAAAACTAAACTTGAAAGTACGTTTTTCTGGTTTCCTGGATCGCTGAGTGGTAAAATGTCGCACTCAAGAAGTTGCCTCGCGACGCGAGAACGAACCCTCTTCGGAGTTGCACGCTCTACTTCACTCGTCGATATATATATATATATATATATTATATATATATATATATATAATTCTTAAAAATGCAGCGAAAAAACAAGGAGGAGAAAATTTCGTGAGATCAAAACGGACCATGTTTCGCAGGAGGAAAAAAATGCCCCAAAAAAGCTACAAAATTAAGGACTGCAAAGACCACAATACCATCAAAATGATCAATAAAAAAGTGGAGAGCATTGATCGGGACATTCAGAGAGAGAGAGAGAGAGAGAGAGAGAGAGAGAGAGAGAGAGAGAGAGAGAGAGAGAGAGAGAGAGAGAGAGAGAGAGAGAGAGAGAGAGAGAGATTGTAGAAGCAGTCAAAACTTAAAATATTTCTGTAACTTCGCTTGAAGGAAATAAAAGAAGATGGGTCTATGGAACCTTTAAGGGAACAGAATAGTGCACAAAACGATGATATAAAAGAAATATCTGAAAACATTAAAAGATGAATATTAACAGAAATACTTTTTTGAAGAATTAAAAGGAGAAAAACAAAGTCGCGGGACGGATACTGAGAACCTTCAAAAGAAGAGACAAGATTGTAATGACATCCTTGCTGAAATTCTGATCATACCAAAATTGGAATACTGATCAGTTTTAACGACCCCATATATATATATATATATATATATATATATATATATATATATGTATATATATATATAAATATATATATATATATATATATATAAGAAAAGAGGAAATTAGTCAGTTTAAAGAAATTAAGAAAAATTTCACAGCCAAAATCAATGGTTGCAAAGAACCAAACTTCTGGGAAGGATTCATCAATCAAAATCAATGCGAGTTATTCGTTCGAAAGAATAACAGAAAGGTTACACCATAATTTACATTTGAAAAATACTAATAGAAACTTGTATTTTCAAGTATAACTAAATGAAACCTAAATGATATTAAACCTTTTATATTGTTCTTAAATGGGACGAGAATTCTTTTTATAAATTGACCTTCGAACAAAATAATTGTTAAAAAAAGAAAAAAAATAAGTTGACAAAACGAAAGTAGAAAAAAATTGCTCAAATTCCTAATTTAGGAGTGAACGTTGCGAGGATCAGTCGTCGAATCGGGTTACGACGCAAAATTGGACACCAAATAATCCGCACTTGGTTAGAACGCAAAATTGGACACCAAATAATCCGCATTTAAGTCCGCTTTTGTCTATTTCGTATGGGAACGTTTATGTCATAAAGTCTAAGAACGAAATATTCGATCCGTCAACCAACTTTTAGAGTGCATTTTAACAGCGTGGAATGAGCTCGATCGAGATACCATTTCTAGGGGAGTTCACCACTGGCGCACGAGGCTACAATTGGTCATTGATAATAATGGAGGACACATTGAACACAGTTTGTTTTTATTCATCGTAAACTTCTTTAATATTTAGGAGTCTTTAATTACCCTCTTTGTCAACTTTATTTTTTAACAATTATTGTTCAAATTGAATTTGGAAAGAGACAAATAATCCAATTTAAATAAACAACTTCTCATTCTCTTTCATTTAGTTATCCTTGAAATTGTGGTTTTGTTGACCCCGTGAAAAAAATAGCCACTTTTTTGGGGACACTCTACATATATATATATATGTTACAACTCAGAATGGTCCCCTGAGAAACTTTTATGTTACACACAGACCGTGCACGGAACAAAGAACTCTTCTGGGATAATTAAATCCATGAAGGAATCCCAACATGGGCAACGGGTCACCCGTTGCCCACGTTGAGCTTCCATCCTGAAAAAGAAAAACTATAGTATTTGTCATTTACCATTACTTATTCGGACTATAGTGGATTTAATTTTCCCAGAAGAGTTCCTTGTTCCATGCACGGTCTGTGTGTAACATATCTATATATATATATACACGATGTATAGAACTATGTCGCGCGCTATCAATTCCCAATGCTTTGAGACAAGGTCATAGAGGAGATCAGAGGTCAGATGAGCCTGTAATTATCGTGGGCAATTGGAAAAGATTAATTCGGAAAGAAGTTAGTCTCAGAAAACAATTTATAGATTAATTAAAACTAATCTGGCGATAAATATTGAATCAAAGTGTCAAGGCCTAATGGGATCCCTTTTTCAAAGGTGGAAGGCGGGGGGGGGGGAGCAACGAAAGGGTTGCCCAGGGGTAAAACTTTATAATTAGATTTTGAAGGAAGTGAGTTTTATTTTGTTAATTGTATAAATCTCTCTCTCTCTCTCTCTCTCTCTCTCTCTCTCTCTCTGACACATACACACACACACAAAATAAATCCGACTTACCAATATTACTTGGAAGTAAGACGACAAAAATCTACTTTAAGCTCTCCTAATTTTCCGCAACAGTTTCCATTGGTAATAGGCTAATAGCACGTTCGAAAATGACTTTAACGGAATCTTCGGTTAAATTCGATAAAATATAAAACAGAATTACATTACAGACCAACACTGACCTGTCATGACCCGAATCACCTATCATGACCTCACTTCTCGTATGGTTGCCCTATAGGTAGAATTTGCGACTGTTGGTAGACGGAGACGAGCCTGCAGAAGGCAGTTCGTGAGAAAAATGCTTCAAAAGCGTTTATACTAGATTTAATTAACGTTTAAGAAGTGCTAATGACCCTATTTGACCCATGACCTTTTATACCCCTTGTTTGACCTACCATAGGGATTTTTGCGTTGGGTATGATTACAGTACATACATAGATAAACAGCTGATGTACTAAATTACGTTATTCTTTTTCGCAATTATTATATTATATATATATATATATATATTATATATATATATATATATATATATAATAATAATTATTTGATTTCCTTTTAAAGTAAAAAAACTTCTAAACGAAATATGAAGCTTAAAAAGCACTTTTGCGTGCGACAGAAATCATAATTATAATTAATTAATTTTTTTTTTGTATTATAATTTAATTATAATTTCCACTAATGCATCACGCATTTGTAGAGGAACACAGGCAAAAATTCTATATTTAATATTTTTCAATAAATGTCAACGAGTTTTAAATTAAGTACAAATTAAATTTTCAAGTACATTATATATATATATATATATATATATATATATATATATATATATATATATATATATATATACTATACAGCAATACCTCGAACATCGTCGTTAATGCGTTCCTGGAAAAGGCGACGAAATTCAAAACAACGATGGATGTTCAAGGAATGTAACCTATGGGAAATAAGAAGTTCCGTTCTCAGATATTTTTTTTGTGTCAAACTCAGGATTTTTGCATTACAATACAGTACAAATACACTCGTTTTAACAGCTCAATCGCGGGAAAAACATCAAATAAGAAACTGTTCAATTCAAACCTTTTATTTAAACGCGAAAATTTATAATACGAACGAAAAAATGAAATTGGAAATTATTTTTAAGCAAAACATTCGTCTACTCTTCATTTTAAACCTTTTATTAAATATGAAAAGGGGGAAGGGTGATGCTACCAGGCGTAAGACGACGAAATAGCAAAACCAAGACGATGATGGAAATCTTATTCACAAGCATAGCAAAGACGAAAGCGCAAAACAACGATGTTCAATATATATATATATATATATATACACAGGGCCTATCAGAGGGGGGGCTAGGAGGGCCATTTCGTCTGGGCCTCAAGCTTAAGGGGGGGGGGCCAAAATTTAGAAACTTTCAGGTTTGAATATAATGTTTGGCAGTGAAAGTAATAAATTCAAAGGTGGGCAGGACCGAATTCCAGGAACTCGGTCCTTTTAAGGACCGTGAGCGGGAAAGTCGGTCCTTTTCTCAGTGAGGACCGAAATGAGGAGCGACGGTCCATTTTTAAGCAATTCCGGACGGTCTTTTTAATGATTTTAGTGTGTTTAGTGATTATTTGAAGTTCTAAAGAAGATGGATCGTTTCCTCCAGAAGACTCAGAAAGAGACTGAGACTGAACTGAAACTTGTTTCAACACCTGGCACCATCCAGTGCCGCCGTGGAGAGGCTCTTCTCTTTGGGGAAGGACGTCCTCAAGCCGAAAAGGTCAGGGCTCAGTGACAGCCATTTTGAAATGCTAGTCTTCTTGAAGGGAAACTCAAGCATTTAACTTAATAACTTTTTTTCATCATTTATGTATTGTATTAATTATAATTTACGTTAATAAAATTAAAGATTTCAGGTGTCTTTAATTTCATTTTTCATTTTAATAAAATTTTTCACTTATATTATATATAAGGACCGAGGACCGAGTCGTTCGTAGGTCCTATTTTCAGAAAGGACCGTGACCGGGACCGTCGGTCCAGTTTGAAGCAAGGACCGGGACCGGGACCGTCGGTCCTTTTTGAGGCCCGAGTGCCCACCTTTGGTAATAATTGGGTTTAGCTGTGGGCCTCAAAAACTGGAAGTGGCCCGGGCTTCTCTGGACCTCTGAGAGGGCTTGCATATATATATAATATATATACAGTACAGGGTGGCGGAAAGTAGCTCCCTATTTTGGATTGGTAAAAAATACGTATATTATCCATTTATTTCAGACGAAATAATATGAAAGGTAGGCATACATGGTAGGTTTTCTCTAAAATTAATGTGGGGCTCCAACTCTTTCCACCAGCTTCTGGAGCCGCCCAGGAATGGCGTCCACTGACTTTAGCAGGAACTCCGGCGGGATGGAGGACATGACTTCCCGAATTCGGTCCTCCAGTTCTTCCAATGTCCTCGGTTTGGTGCGGTAGACTTCTTCCTTTACCACCCCCAAAGAAAGAAGTCGCACGGTGTCAAGTCGGGGCTCCTGGCTGGCCATTGATGTGGACCACGACGACCCATCCAACGCCCAGGGAAGTGGGCATCCAGCCACTCACGGACAACAAGAGCGAAGTGCGGAGGGGCGCCATCTTGCATAAATATCAGATCGTCGATGTTCTCCCATGTGCTGACAACCGGCCAGACCTCGTTTCGCAACATAGCAAGGTACCGCTCAGCATTCATGGTGTTGCGCAGAAGGAACGGGCCCACAACCTGATCTGAGGTCATACCACACCACACCGTTACACTGAACCGATTCTGCCGTTTTTTCAGCGGTAACCGTGCGACTTCTTTCTTTGGGTGGGTAAAGGAAGAAGTCTACCGCACCAAACCGAGGACATTGGAAGAACTGGAGGACCGAATTCGGGAAGTCATGTCCTCCATCCCGCCGGAGTTCCTGCTAAAGTCAGTGGACGCCATTCCTGGCGGCTCCAGAAGCTGGTGGAAAGAGTTGGAGCCCACATTGAATTTTAGAGAAAACCTACCATGTATGCCTACCTTGTCATATTATTTTTTCTGAAATAAATGGATAATATACGTATTTTTTTACCAATCCAAAATAGGGAGCTACTTTCCGCCCACCCTGTATATATATATATATATATATATATATATATACAGGGTGGGAGAAAAGTCTTTAAGGATTTTATACATACAAATAATTTGCTAATAATAAATAAATTCCAAAGATATCACTGCAATGTATGCGATACTTTTCAAAGCAACTATACAAGGCCAGGAATGACCCTAGGCTAGAACAGGAAGGCCCTAGGCCCTGTCAGCGCCAAGTCAGTAAGGATGGAATAGAGCAATGAAGAAAACGTTTATCTTGTATCGTGGGCTGTTTCTTATAATAATTGTGAAGAAAGTTTGCGTTTATTTCAAGAAAAATATAATAAACCACCACCAAATGCAACCATTCTTCGATACTGAAAGTTCAAACTTTTGAAAATGGGGAGCTTGGTAAAAGATCGTCCAAGAAGCGGAAGTCCAGTAACGGCGACAGGAGACAACAACAAAGAAAATGTTGTCGCCAGTTTTCGAGTCAATCCAATAACTTCAACGAGAAAAGTCGCGGAGGAATTGGGTAATTCCAAATTTTCAGTAGCAAAAATATTGAAATCACGAGGGTACCACGATTACAAACCCATTTACTCTCGGCTCATATACGATGATGATTCTGATAGATGGCTGCAGTTTGCTGAAACAATGAGACAAAAGTTCAACAGTGATCCAGATTTCCTTGGAAAGCTCAAAATTTCAAATGAACGTGTCTTCGGTTTAACGAGTAAAAGAACCAAACACAACGTTCACTAATGGGCGAAAAAAATTCCCAAAATACGATTGGGTAAACCCGTTAAAACGGCTACACTAACAGTTTGGGCGTGCATTGGTTATTCAGGACTCGTTTCCTTTGGCATATCGAGAAATACGATGGATGGAAAACGCTATTGCCAGGTATTGAGAGACAAAGTTTTGCCACAGTTTACTAATGGCGTTGGCAGGAATTGGCTTCATCAACATGATGGAGCGCCGCCACGGCACTCTGCCAAATCACCTGATTTAAACCCCATGTGATTTCTGGCTTTGGGCTTATTTGCGTGACAAACTCTTACACTCCTGGTTTCATCTATCCAAATGTGAATGCCCTTGGTCGCAGAATAGATGAACAACAGAAAAGGATCCCACTGGATATATTCAGAAGAACAATGAAGAGTTTCAGAGAGAGAATCCACAAATGTATCATAGCGGATGGAGAACTCTTTGAAGATTAAATTACAATTTAACAAAATATTTCTATGAATAAAATTCTTATAGACTTTTTGTGTGATTTGTTTCATCATTTGAACGCTTATCTGTATAATGTCGTTAACTAAATAGTTGCACGTATAAAATCATTAAAGCCTTTTTTCCCACCTTGTATAGAGCGAACATTGCTCATATATATATATATATATATATATATAACCTTTGGTTAGCTTCCGCCCGAATTGTTCATTCTGACGAAGGTCACGCTTGTCACTCCACCTTAGACCTACAGTTTAACGTGGAATCCGAACCACGCCCCACCAGCACCCAAGCGTCTTAACCACTAGGCCACCCAGGGTACCCATTTATCTACCAACCACTTTCTTTATTGTGTGGAAGGATGAACAGCTGGGTTTTACTGCGCGCTGGGTTTTACTGCGCGCCGGCTGCCATCACCGGGTCTCGAACCCGGGGCCGATGGATTGTAGTCAGCAACGCTAGCCACTACACCACCGAGGCGCATATATATATATATATATATATATATATATATAATATAAGGAGGGGATAGATCTCAAACAAGGAACTATAGACTAGTATCACTGACGTCTCATCTCACCAAAATATTTGAAAGAATAGTTAGAGAGAAAATATAAGACTTTTTGGAGATACAAGAAAGAGTCAATGAGAACCAGCACAGATTCGACAAATCTAATCATGGTATAATAGCACATAAAATGAAATATATGGGAATAACAGACAAAGTGGGAAAATGGATCTACAACTTCCTCAGACAACGTCAGCAGGTCGTAAAAATCCAAAGTATATCATCATCAGAATGGGAAGTAAGCAGCTCACTACCACAAGGAACAGTTTTGGCCCCACTCCTATTCATTATCATGCTAACAGACATAGACAATGAGGTAACCAACAACAGTACAGCAACATCCTTTGCAGACAATACAAAAATCAGCAGAAAAATCAGTGATGCAGAAATGGTGGAGGCTCTACAGAGGGACACGAACAGAATATACAAATGGTCAGAAGGCAACATGAAATTTAACACCGAGAAATTTCAACTCTTGAGATGGAAGAAATGAGGAGCTGAAACAGATAGCATATTATGCTCCAGATACACAGAAAATTCAGAGAAGCAAGAGAGCAATAGATTTTGGAGTTATAATGACCAACGATACGAAATTTGAGACACAAAATCAGATAGCGATAAACAAAGCCAAAGAAGTCACGAGACAGGTACTGAGAACCTTTAAAAAAATGGGGCACGAAAGTAATGATTCCTCTGCTGAGAACACTGATCATACCAAAATATGAATATTGCTCAGTCTTGACGTCCCCATATAAAAAGGAAGAAATTAATAAACTAGAAGAAACGCAAAGATATTTCACAACCAAGATTGATGGCTGCAAAGAACTCAACTACTGGCAAAGACTACGTAAACTAAATCTGTACTCCCTAGAACAGTGGTTCTTAAACTTTTTGACCCCGTTACCCCTTTTCCTGATCTCAACTAATCTCATTACCCAACACAAACTTGCAATGCCGAAGTTGTAAAGAAAGTGGAAAAATTAATTACTGAAAATAACTGAAATTACTTTGAAACTTTGAAACTCTTTGAAAGGAATTTTTTTTGCAGATTGTTTAGTATACTCGATGACGGTCCTAAATGAACAATTTTTAGAAATCGAGTATACTTGACCATGGTCCTCAAAGGGTTAATCGTCTCTTTCGTGACTCGGACATTAATGTTGAAATTTTTACCATATTAAGAATTGCTCCATTACCCCCGGAAATACCCAAATTACCCCCTTGTGGGTAATTACCCCCAGTTTCAGAACCTCTGCCCTAGAAAGAAGAAGAGAGAGATACACCATAATTTACGTATGGAAAAATCGAAAAAATGGTACCTAACCTCAAGCTGAAATTAGTAATTACACAAACAACAATGAAAACAAGAACGGTAGACTGTGTAGTGTTCCCACACTAACGGCAATTAAGGACCATCCTCAATTCTAAAAGAAAATAGCTTGGTTGGCATGGGGCCAAGACTCTTTAGCTAGCTTCCGAAGGAGATCAGGAACATTACTGGTGCCAACGTAGACTTCTTCAAAAGAAGACTAGACGCTGGCTCAAGACGGTACCAGATGAGCTGGGTGTGTCTAACTATGTGCGATGGAGATCGCAAGAGAGCAACTCACTCCTCCACCAAGTCATGCCTAGAGGTGGGGCCACCAGCTTGACCCTCGTGTGAAGAGAGATTAACGCACAGAACTGCGTTTATATATATTATAATATTATATTTATATATATATATATATATATATAAGGGGTTCCAAAAAACCTTAGCGCCCCCCCCCCCCCCCATTTGCAGCTTACATGTTTACTTATATCGAAATAGTTTTTAGTGATTATAAAAATATATAAAATTCTTTATTTATTGCAGGTATTAAAATTACTCTAGCTGATAAAGTTATAATATAATGGCTTCTCAATTAATTGGTGATTCGGAGAGGCAACGTCTGATAGATCGCATACGAGCAATAACATTTCGGGAAGCTCGTGATGCTGGAGCCACCTTTATGACACGTTCATGGGTTGCCAAAAAGTTGCGAAGAGGTGAGGACTTCGTCAAAAGAAATTGCAATAAAACTTTGCATGAATGTGAAATGGATACAACCAAATCTGGGCATCCAAATTTGCCACTCTTTCAGGAAACAAAGGACATCATTGAAAGCGGTACGCGTAAGCGGAAAAACAGCTGTGCTAAACTTTCTAGAGAGATCGAAGTGTTGAGAGGAAAGATCGTTAGTGGTGAGATCATTCGACTGTACCGTCATAGGCAAGGTTTAAAGCCTTGGCATGAACTTCCAAAGCCAAGAAAAACTCAACTTAACATCGATGACAGAATGTGGTTTGCCCATTATCTTGAAGATTGGGATGCAGATGATTTCATGTATTTAGCTGTCTCCGATGAATTTTTTGTTTACGTGACACGTCGGCCTAACTACCAAAATGATCGAGTGTGGGCCACAACACCAGATGAAATCGATGACAATGAACATTATCGCGAATTATTAAAAAGTCCAGACTGTGTTGGTGTGTTTGTTTTGTTCACTGCAAAGAAGCTCATGTGGGTGCTGAAGCCAAATGGTCAGAGTTGGGATGGACAGTATTTTCGTGATATTATTCTATCCCAGCATGTCATTCCTTTTCTAAGAAACCCAAACAATGTTATGGATGTCGATCAGGTCACACTTCTGCACGATAAGGCCCCCTGCTTTAAGGCATTAGCCAGTCAACAGTTGTTGCGGAACCATGAGATCGATTTCTTTGGAAATGAAGAATGGCCAGGAAATTCTCCTGATCTGAACGTCTGTGAACACATTGGATCAGTTATAAAGGACAAGATTGAATGTCTCTTGTTTCAAGAACCTGCAGCAAATCGATTTTCGAAGGATACAATGACGCAACACATTGAAACTGTTTTAGCAAATTTGCGTAACGATCAAGATCTATTCACGTCACTTTTGGCAAGCTACCCAAAGCGAATTCAGGCTGTCTTGGAAGCCAATGGCAGGAACACCAAGTTTTAATTGTTTCTCATTCAATGCAGGATTAAATTCTCTTTTGTAAGGTATGTTTAGTTTTACTGTACCTCTAATGGTTTAGGCCATGGGCGGGGTGGCTAAGGTTTATTGGAGCCCCGTATATATATGTATATGCGAATCAGTGGTGTAGTGGTTAGCGTGGCTGACTACGAATCCATCGGCCCCGGTTCGAGACCCGGTGACGGCAGCCGGCGTGCCGCAAAACCCAGCTGTCCATCCTTCCACACAATAAAGAAAAGGGTTGGTAGATAAATGGGTACCCTGGGTGGCCTAGTGGTTAAGACGCTGGGGTGCTGGTGGGGCGTGGTTCGGATTCCACGTTAAACTGTAGGTCTAAGGTGGAGTGAAAAGCTTGGCTTTCGTCAGAATGAACAATTCGGGCGGAAGCTAACCAAAGGTTAAAGGTGCAAAAGAGAAATATAACAGCAACACGAAAGAGAGGGATACTAGGAACATAAAGGAGCAAAGGAGAAAGAGAAAGAGAAAGATACCAGGAACACTATAATGAAAACTCGCCGAAGACAAAAAAACCACTGAGTAGGGAAGAAGTGGTGGCGGAACAGAAGAAAGCAATCGAATCACATAGGGCTCGTAAGGAGATAAAACGACGGGCCATATGCGAATACTATAAAACAGGGTCGTGGATATATGGATCAAACTGCAGGTACAGTCACCCAAAAAAATGCTTCGATATGATGAGGAATGAAAGATGCAGATAGGGACAAAACTGCCACTTTTTCCACCCTCATATGTGCAGATAGTTACTGACAGAGAGAAAATGCCTAAATATAGAGTGCCCATATTTTCACATAAAGGGTACCCAAAGAAGAGAACGGGGAAGAACAGATCGTATCCGTATTAGAAGTGACAACAGGAGCAAGGAAACAAATTTTTTAGAGAAAATGAGAAAGATAAAAGCGCAGCTTGCCCTGCTAACAAGAAAGGACAGGGCTCCGCAGGTATGTTCCCCATACTATTACGTACATCACCCCTCTATCCAACACCACCCACCGATAATACAACCACAGTGGTATCAAGTGCCGCAACCCCAATTCTCCCAAATGCAGCGGCCAAACCAATAACACCAAACAGAACCGACATCGACCTGGAAACAAGCATATAGGAAAACTGAACACAGAAATTAGAAACCCAATAAATATTTTATACACAAATATTCAAGGCCTCTACACGGACCATGCAGGCTGCAAATTACAATACTTACAGAATTTAGCTACCGAAGCCAGCATAGATATCATATGCCTAACGGAAACACACTTGCATAATGCGAAAAAGGCTGTGAAAACTGCATCGAGGATACTGAAATAGCATTGCTAGACTACAGCATACAAAGATAGAGTGGCTAGACGAGGGGAGGGTGTTGCATCTACTTGAAAAACACATACACATGTGAAGTGAAGGTAAACAAATCAAACAGCACAGTCGAAGTTATTATATTAGAAGTAAAAGAACTGAACCTAACCATTATGAACATCTACAAACCACCAAACACCACAAAAAGTGAATTTCAATTTGCTATAAATGAAATAGAAAACGTATTAAAATTACTTGAAACTCCAGCAACAAAAATTCTAATTTTCGGAGATTTTAATTTCCCATTCATAACATGGAAGAAAAATGACGAAATTATATATGTCGAGAAGTTTCATGGCAACATTACAAAAGATGATAGAACCCAAGCAACAATGCTATTAGATGTTATGGAACATCACGGCCTTACCCAGGAAATCGGTGAAGCCACGAGAAAAGAGAACGTTTTGGATTTAATCTGTCCAAATAACAACGCGATAATAATACATAAAAAAGTAACGCACACAAGGTTCTCCGACCATAACCTCATCGATATACAATTGAAGTTAGCACCCAGAGGTCCGAAAACGCATCCTAGAGAGTCAGAAGGAATATTTGAAGGCTTAAACATAAATTCAAAGAAAGTAAATTGGAAAAACGTAAATAAAGATTTAAAGGAAGTAAATTGGGAATTGCTACTTCACGAGAAGACTCCACAAGAAATACTATGTATAATAGAGACTGAAACCAGACATATAATATTGAAACATAATTCCAGAGAGACAGAAAAGAAAACGTAGCAAGCTCGAGAGGAAAATCAGGACACTATCCAGGCAACGAAGACAAACCGTAAAACTAGAAAGGAAACTAGAGAGGAAACTTGGCGAAATAGAAATGGACCTAAAGCAAACATTCATACATAAGACAAACGAGGAGGAAAACAAGGTAGCAGAAAACATAAAAAATAACCCAAAATACTTCTACGCGTTTGCAAAAAGGAAAATGCGGTGTAAGGAGAGTATTGGTCCGTTGATAGACGGAGAGGCCAAATACACAAATGACCCCCAAAAAATAAGCGAACTGCTTAGGGAACAATTTAACTCTGTGTTTAGCACCCCTAAGTCCGAGATGGACGTGGAAAACCCAGAAATTTCTCGACATAGATACAAATCAACCAAGAAAAAATTCCGGCACAAACCTATTAATGGACTTCGAGTTCACGGAAGGAGATGTAATCAAGGCTTTATCATAGATGCAAGACAATTCAGCACCAGGGCCAGACACGTTGAGTGCCACGTTTCTGAAGAAATGTAAAGAGAGTATTGCCAAACCGCTATACTTACTATAGAGGAAATCACTCGACACAGGACAAATTCCACTCCCATTAAAGAACGCGAACATTGCCCCCCTATTTAAAGGTGGTAACAGAGCAATGCCCAAGAATTATCACAGGCCTGCGATTGTTTTGTTGTTCGAAATATTTTATCACTTATATAATAATTTTTGCACGCTGATTCCGAAAATAATATTAATTTTTCGCCATCACGCACAGATTTGTCACAAAATGTTATATTTCATATTACATATGTAAGTAATTTTCATTAAATTTTTATTAAAAACTACTGTCTATAAATGTTTATAAATGCTTGGTTTCACCAAGACATTAAAGAAATGGAGAAGAGATATCAGGGAAGGTGGGACATCAGCATGATGGCTGATTACTGCTGGATGTTGAAACGGGATACTCCAGAATTATTACATAAAAGAAAAGGAACAGAGCGTACATTCGAGACTAAAAGGTATAGATCTCACAAGAAAACTCAGGACAAATCAAGATGAATATGTAATTGACGTTAATAATCTTCTTTCTTTTTAAAGTTGCTTGCATTTGTAATTAGTAACAAAGCGAAATAGGTACCTAATGTAAATTGAAATAAATAATATTTATTTATGTTGTGGTTTTTTCCCTTCCAGTTTGCAGAAAATCCTTACGTGATAGAAAAAATGGACACCTTATTCGAAATCAGCGTAGTTGAATTATATAAAGTCAGTTATTAGTAAAAAAACAACTCTTACAAAGTTCTCATTCGCAGGCCTGTGAATTATCGGCCAGTGGCTCTCACCTCACACCTTATAAAGTGCTTTGAACGTATAATTAGAGGCAAAACTATCTACTACCTACAAGAAAAAGACTTATACAACCCAAATCAACATGGCTTCAGGGCTGGAAGATCATGCCTATCACAGCTACTAGACCACCAGGAGAAAATATTGGAAACATTGTGCCGAGGACAAAATAATAGATGTAATATACAGGGTGTCCCAAAAGTCTCTATCTATTTTGTTGAAATAGGCTGAATTTCAAATAAATGTCACACTGACCTGAATACTGATGTATTTCTATACAAATTACAAGTATTACACCATTAAAATCTTTAATTAGTAGTTTCCACATGTGCTCCATCTGTATCTCCGCAAATCTCAAAGCAGTCAGCTGCATTGCGGAACACATTTCCGAGCATTTCAGGGGTTATTTTCTCAACTGCTTGCCTAATGCGATCTCGCAGATCTGGTAAAACTCGAATATTTCTGCGATAGACCTCTGATTTAATAAAACCTCAAGCAAAGAAATCCAATGGGGTCAAATCCGGAGATCGCGCTGCCCAGGGCCTATTTCCCCCACGTCCAATCCAACGATTTGGAAAATGCTCGTTTAGGTATGTTTGAACAATTCTGGCATAATGACATGGTGCCCCATCCTGCTGAAAAACTACATTGTCGAGAATGTCATCTTCAAGAAGTTATGGTTCTAGAAATTTTTTAAGCATATCAAAGTAAACAGGCCCTGTCACTGTAGCCTCTGCAAAGAAAAAGGGCCCGTAAATCTTAGACTTCGTCATTCCAAGCCACACGTTGACTTTAAGTGAGTTTCTTTCCCATTCAGTGAATTCAGTTGGCTTTTCATTAGCCCAGATGCGACAATTATGTCGATTGATTTTACTACAGGTGTGAAAAGTCGCCTTATCGCTAAACAAATGTGGTCCATTAAATTGTTTTTGGATTTGTTCGACCAGTTCCACACACATTGCTGCTCTTTTTGGAAAATCTTCCTCGTGTAAGCTGTGTAACAGCTGAATGTGATAACACTTCTTCAGCGTCGAACGCAAGATTCTGTGAACAGTTGTTTATGGTCAATCTGTGGGATGCTTGGCCAACTGACATTCTTTGATCGTCTTCGAACATTATGTGAACAGATTCAATGTTTTTTTGTACTGTTCTTGGGCGTCCACTTCTTCCTTCATCATGCACAGATTCAGTCTTTTTGAATTTGTTCACAATTCACGAATTGCTTTATCTGTCGGTCCAGGCTTATGAAACCTTCTTGAGAATCGGTCTCTAATTTCACATTTCATTCCTTTGATGCGACGTGTTACTATCATAACGCGTTCATGCACATCCATCACCAATGATATGGATCTGAAAAAATTAATTAAAAATTTAAAAATAATTAAAATAGAAATCTAATGCATGTATTTGTCTAGAAAGGTGCATGCAATCATGTCATTAAAACATTCATTTGAAATTCAGCCTATTTCAACAAAATAGATAGGGACTTTTGGGACACCCTGTACACGGACTTTGCTAAAGCCTTCGATAAATGTGACCATGGAGTCATAGCACACAAACTTAAGAATACAGGAATTACTGGAAAGCTGGGAAGATGGATATTTAATTTCTTGACGCATAGAACACAAAGAATGGTAGTAAACGGAGTTAAATCGGAAGTCTCGGAAGTAGGGTTTCTTTCCCGGGATCCCGGTTGTTTTTATTGGATTTGAAAATCCCGGGAATTGGACAAATATCCCGGGAAATCCCAGAATTTTAAAATGATTTAATTTATTTTTTATCGATTTATTTGTTTTTTTCTTGTTATTAGAAGGCTCTTGGGTAGAATTAAAGAAAACCATAATATTTACCACATTTTATTCTACTTTTCTGCTTTCTTAAATGAACACCTACTAGCATTAGCAACTTAGAGCAATCTAAAAGTGGGCCCGTATGCCAAAAACTGGCCGAGGGAATGTCGCTAGCGCTGCGTATAATACGAGGAACCGAGTCTCTATATTATCTAGCGATCGCAGGCAACTCATCTTGCTCAGAGTTTAAGCGAGCATTTGAAGCAAGAACTGCAGTTATTCGAGACAATAGGGAACAGAACTTCAAACATCATGAATTTATTTGATGCACTGAAAACCATTCCGCCAACCTCTGTTGAATCAGAAAGAGCCTTTTCTGCAGCAGGTTTATTTATCACCAAGTTGAGAACTCGTCTTAGTGATAGAAGTATCGATTGTTTATGTTTTTTAAGAAGCTATTTTAAAAATGTTGATTGACTCTTTAAATATTTTAAGATAAAATGATGAAATTATTTTTTCTAATGAAGTTTATTTTATTTTTATTTTTTTGTATTGGCTAAATATTTTAAGATAAAATATGTTGAGATAAAAGGTACAAATTATTTTTTTTTAATTAAGTTTCTTTTTCTTTTTCTCTTTTTATTTGCAAATGCACTTAATTATAATTAAAGGAATATAATATTTTAGCCTTTTATTTGTCCCCTGCAGATGAATAGCATGAAAAATATTGTTTAATAAATAATAAATAGCTACCACTGATTGATAAACTTAATTCAAGTATTACAATGCAAAAGTGGTCATCTAGGCATAAGTAATTGGTTATCCCAATTCTAAAAGGGTATTTTATCACTGAACAATAAAAAAATTAACATTCTCTTAAATATACAACCATTTCCTGGATTTCCCGGGATCCTGGGAATTGGCTTCATTTTTCCGGGAATTCCCGGCATTTCCCGGGATGAAGAAAGCTGCATATAAGGAGAAACCCTACTCGGAAGTCATGAACTCTGTCCCACAAGGTTTAGTATTAGCTCCCTTGCTGTTCATAATAATGACTGCAGATATTGATGCAGATATTAAGGACAGTATTGTATCATGTTTCGCAGATGACACAAAGAATAAAAGGTACAATAAAAGGTACAAAACTCTGCAAGACAAACAGATAACACCAAATCTACGAGTCAGGGATCTGGGAGTAATAATGTCGTCGGATACAGAATTCAGAGAACACTACAAAATCAAAATTACAACGACTAGAAAAATAATGGGAATCATCTGGAGGAGCTTCCGCAGCAGAAAAGCAAACATCACGCTCAAATTATGGAAGAGCCTAGTCCTACCAATAATATAAATGAGTATTGCTCAGTAATCACAAGCCCATACAGAAAACGAGACATTGCGAACACTGAAGCTATACAAAGGACTTTTACTTCTAAGATAGAGGAAATGGAAGGTAAAGCTACTGGTCTCGACTACAATCCCTGAAACTCTACTCTCTCGAAAGAAGGCGAGAGCGGTACACAATAATATACATATGGAAAATACTCGAGGGCTCTGTCCCTAATCTTAGAAGTTAAATAGACACAAACTGGAATGAGAGAAGAGCCAGATTTTGTACAGTCCCACCTGCTGTGGGACAGAGGGCCATGAAAACGAGGATGGAAAATTCCCTCAGAATACGAAGCCCAAAACTTTTCATGCCCTACCGAGAGAAGTAAGGAATCTCCAGCACACCGATCTGAATAACATCAAGAACCAGCTGAACAGATTCCCACGCAAAGTCTCAGACCAGCCACGCGTGGCTGGCTACGAGGGCAGGAAGAGATCAGACAGCAATTCCCTCCTTCACCAAATCCCGCAAATGAGGCGGGATGCTGCAGCGGGGTCGACCTCAGGTCGATCCTGAACCGTCGTTCGAACTCACACAAAGTGTGTGTGTATATATATATATATCTTCATCAGAATCAGAGGTCCTCAGCTCGGTACCACAAGGAACAGTATTAGCTCCACTACTCTTCATAATCATGCTAACTGACAGAGATGAGGACGTTACCAGAGACAGCACAGTAACATCCTTTGCAGATGACACAAAGATCAGTAGAAAAATAAGAAACTCAGAAGACATAGGATCTCTACAAACCGACATAAACAAAATCTACAAGTGGACGGAAGACAACAATATGAAGTTTAACATCGAGAAATTTCAGCTATTACGGTACGGAAAAAAAGATCTAAAATCCATGGAATATTATATCCCAAATGGACAGGAAATTCAGAGAAATTCCAGAGCAAAAGATTTAGGGGTTGTAATGACAGATGATGCGAAATTTGAAACACAAAATAAGATAGCAGTAAACAGAGCAAAGAGAATAACGGGTCAGATATTGAGAACCTTTAAACGAAGGGATAGGAATGTAATGATTCCTCCACTGAAAACACTGATCATACTCAAATTGGAATACTGCTCGGTCCTAACTTCCCCATATATAAAAGAAGACATTAGACAGCTGGAGGGGATCCAAAGAAGCTTCACAGCCAAGATCAATGGGTGCAAAGAACTAAATTACTGGGAAAGGTTACGAGAACTAGACCTATATTCACTGGAAAGGAGAAGAGAGAGATACACCATTATTTACACTTGGAAAATAATGGAGAAACTAGTCCCTAATCTTACTCTGAATCCCATAACTCCCCAAACAACGGTGGAAAGTAGAAGCGGTAGACTGTGTCGTATTCCCAAATTGAAGGCGAGACAGGGAACATCCTTAACCCTGAAAGGAAATAGTTTTATAGTGAGAGGACCAAAAGTGTTTAATCAGTTGCCCAAAGACCTAAGAAACACGAAGGGAGTTGCAGTGGAAATCTTCAAAAGAAGACTAGACACCTGGCTCAGAACAATCCCCGATGAGCCGGGCGTACCTGGCTATGTGAGGTGGAGAGCGCAAGAATCCAACTCACTACTTCACCAGGCCAACTCGAGAGGAGGGGCGACAAGCTTGACCTTCGTGAATTGAGAAATCATCGCGCGGAACCTTTGTAAGGTTGTAAGGTGTATATATATATATATGTACACACGACACTAGATAAATGTTTCTTATTTATTTTTAAGCAAAACAAGGAAGACATTTTATTACAAAAATCAGCGGTCTTCTTTTATTTTTATTTTTTTCTTATTTTGTCCTTTGTTTTTTCTTGTTTTTTTTATTTTTTATTTTCGGGTTTCTTGTAAAGAGCGGAAACTCGTTTCTTAGAAGACAAAAATTTGTCGAAACACATTTTTTTAGTAAATTATATATATTATATAATTTATATATATATATATATATATATATATATATATATATATATATATTTTCTCTA
>JAJOZX010001682.1:207500-222500 GCA_023014485.1 Bathynomus jamesi | reverse complement strand
ACACACATATATATATATCTATATATACATTCAACTGCAAAGAACACGCAGTATAAATAACGTAAAGAACGACGCTTGTATAGGAGATATTCCGCGCAAGACGAGAAAGAAAAAGAACAAATGAAAAAATGAAGTACCACCTGGGAATCGAACCCGGGATCTTCCGATTGCCGGTCAGACGCGATAACCACTACACCATGGACTTCACTCTTCCAAATGCCGTAATTCCTCTACATACTCCAGAAACCAATGTTTTCTCTTTCTCGTCTTGCGCGGAATATCTCCTATACAAGCGTCGTTCTTTACGTTATTTATACTGCGTGTTCTTTGCAGTTGAATGTATATAATGTTACGGCATGCGGGGGGTGCCCCTTGGGGCATTGGTTTCTGCGAGTATGTAGAGGAATTACGGCATTTGGAAGAGTGAAGTCCATGGTGTAGTGGTTATCGCGTCTGACCGGCAATCGGAAGATCTCGGGTTCGATTCCCAGGTGGTACTTCATTTTTTCATTTGTTGTTTTCTCTTTCTCGTCTTGCGCGGAATATCTCCTATACAAGCGTCGTTCTTTACGTTATTTATACTGCGTGTTCTTTGCAGTTGAATGTATATAATGTTACGGCATGCGGGGGGTGCCCCCTTGGGGCATTGGTTTCTGCGAGTATGTAGAGGAATTACGGCATTTGGAAGAGTGAAGTCCATGGTGTAGTGGTTATCGCGTCTGACGGCAATCGGAAGATCCCGGGTTCGATTCCCAGGTGGTACTTCATTTTTTCATTTGTTGTTTTCTCTTTCTCGTCTTGCGCGGAATATCTCCTATACAAGCGTCGTTCTTTACGTTATTTATACTGCGTGTTCTTTGCAGTTGAATGTATATAATGTTACGGCATGCGGGGGGTGCCCCCTTGGGGCATTGGTTTCTGCGAGTATGTAGAGGAATTACGGCATTTGGAGAGTGAAGTCCATGGTGTAGTGGTTATCGCGTCTGACCGGCAATCGGAAGATCCCGGGTTCGATTCCCAGGTGGTACTCATTTTTTCATTGTTGTTTTCTCTTTCTGGTCTTGCGCGGAATATCTCCTATACAAGCGTCGTTCTTTACGTTATTTATACTGCGTGTTCTTTGCAGTTGAATGTATATAATGTTACGGCATGCGGGGGGTGCCCCCTTGGGGCATTGGTTTCTGCGAGTATGTAGAGAATTACGGCATTTGGAAGAGTGAAGTCCATGGTGTAGTGGTTATCGCGTCTGACCGGCAATCGGAAGATCCCGGGTTCGATTCCCAGGTGGTACTTCATTTTTTCATTTGTTGTTTTCTCTTTCTCGTCTTGCGCGGAATATCTCCTATACAAGCGTCGTTCTTTACGTTATTTATACTGCGTGTTCTTTGCAGTTGAATGTATATAATGTTACGGCATGCGGGGGGTGCCCCCTTGGGGCATTGGTTTCTGCGAGTATGTAGAGGAATTACGGCATTTGGAAGAGTGAAGTCCATGGTGTAGTGGTTATCGCGTCTGACCGGCATCGAAGATCCCGGGTTCGATTCCCAGGTGGTACTTCTTATTTTTTCATTTGTTGTTTTCTCTTTCTCGTCTTGCGCGGAATCTCCTATACAAGCGTCGTTCTTTACGTTATTTATACTGCGTGTTCTTTGCAGTTGAATGTATATAATGTTACGGCATGCGGGGGTGCCCCTTGGGGCATTGGTTTCTGCGAGTATGTAGAGGAATTACGGCATTTGGAAGAGTGAAGTCCATGGTGTAGTGGTTATCGCGTCTGACCGGCAATCGGAAGATCCCGGGTTCGATTCCCAGGTGGTACTTCATTTTTTCATTTGTTGTTTTCTCTTTCTCGTCTTGCGCGGAATATCTCCTATACAAGCGTCGTTCTTTACGATATATATATATATATATATATCCTGCATTTTTAACAGACCTTAATTAAATAATTCCTTAAGAATTCTAACTTTATTTCGATATTAAAAATGCTTTCACACACCTCATATCGAAACTATGATACTAAATTAGAAAATTCGGATGTTGGTGTGATGTTCAAGTGATGCGCGTGTGTAAAACTGATGTGTAGAATTGTTCGTGTGAGGTACGCAGCACCGATCATCAATTTGAACTTAAAACTGGGGACGGAGTTGTTTCAAAGAGCTTATGGAAGGTCAGTAATGTATTTTACGCGCCCTTCTTTTCAGTATCAGACGGAAGAAGGTGACCTTTTCGGAATACCCGTAATGAGTGGTCGCCCGTTAAACAAAAGAATGACGTTAATATTTTTTTTTAATTTTTGGAGATCATCTGGAAGACGCTCTTTGACGGGCACGGGTGCTTCGACGTGTATATATATATACGTTGGGTGGTCATTCCGTACATGTGGAAGTATTCTTGTTTAATAAGGTCATTATTATTAATATAAACGATAAAGAGCGTTTCTAACGACATAATTTAACGGCTTTTTGATGTATTATTGACGACTATATGTGTATATTACATACATTTATGATTAGTTCCGTTATATCTTACAGACGCTTTCTTGGAGTTAATTCATCAGAGTATGTTAATGTGGTGACTGTACACACACACACACACACACATATATATATATATATATATATATATATATATATATATATATATATATATATAGAGAGAGAGAGAGAGAGAGAGAGAGAGAGAGAGAGAGATAATATATATATATATATATATATATATATATATATATATATATATATCATGCATGAATTCGCACGATTTTCATGATGAAAAAATCGCCCTCATCATGGGTATATACGTGTATGTTGAGGTATACTGTACCAATACACGAAATGATATAAGGTATACCGTTTGATAATGTAGATTAAAAACCACAAAATATATTTTGTTTATAAAAAGAATGGTGGGAAATATTTTTTGGGTATGTGTATATTCTTTTTAAATTCGGGTTATACAGACTTATTCAGGCGCGGATACAGTGGGGGGCCCTGGGGGGGCACGGGGATTTAGGATTTGTCATGCTGGTGTCACGTATATATTTCCAGCCCAGTATTATATAATATTATACATAATATTAAAAATTACTAATTCTTAGAATACGAGATGTCATTCGGGTTAAAGCTAGAGGAGTTAATTAAGCCCCCGCACCCAACCTCCGTATCTGCGCCTGTTATTTATCTCAAATTCCCGCTTTTGATTTCGTTTCCTCTTTCTACTTCCTTTTCCTTTATCTTCCTTTTGTCCTTCTTCTTCTTCCTTTATTTCTCGTGACGGTAAAAACCTTTTAGCGGTGAATAAATAGGAGCAGCAGCAGCAGACGTTTCTTTAACTGCAAAGACAAAAGCGCCATCTTGGTTTTTTGAATAAGATGTGTAGCGCCCTCTGTCCGTCGGGTTACGCGTGAGACTACCCGATCCCAGTGTCGACTGTTGGGGCGGGTTATTTCCTCCGTGGTCAATTGTTCCGGTCGTGTCGAGCAGTCGTCTTGATTTTCCTCAGAACAATTGGAGGAATGCGATTGTGGTGGCAGAGGTAAAAATAAATGAATTCATATTATGTCCTATTTAATATATCTCGTGTGCACTGGGACAGCAGTCATTCAATAACGTATAAAGAGATGATTGGGGAATGTCGTTTCCATATATATATATTATATATATATATATATATATATATATATCTATTATATTATATATATATATATATATATATATATATATAATTATATATATATATATGTGGTGGACCGGATGTCAGTTTTTTCAACATCTGCGGATGCGGATTTTTTTTTCAATATCCGCGGATGCGGATATTTAGTTAATCTATCAATATATATATAGAATTATGAATATATGACATAATTTTTCAAATTTCCTGATATTACTATTATGGCAGGCAATGCATAAGAATTAAAATTAATATTAATGTTTTCATTATGATAAAAATAATAACTTTCTCGAGTTTCAGCCACAGAAAATTAAATGAAACAAGTTTCATTCAATTTTCTGTGTTACCACGTATTTATATTTTGAGGTTTATATATTTGTTTGTTCATTAATAATTAATACTTTACACGAAATGTGCATGACTGGGCCTTATAAGCTACTTTATAAGCTAATTTAATTGTAAATTGCATAATTTATTAGAGGTAATATCCGCATAACATCCGCAGTCAGAAGTGCTGATGCGGATGTTAAAAATGACGCGGATATCCGCATATGCGGATGCGGATAACCGGTCCACCACTAATATATATATATTATATATATATTGGTATAGTATGATATATTAGTATAATTTAAAGTATACTTTTCTGCTTGTATAAATTGTGCTTTATATGACCTCTTCATTTTCCTTGTATATGCAACATATAATCGGTTCAAAAGGAACCTATCCTGACACTCCATGTTTCTTACTGATATTTATCAATAAAAAAGAAACATGGGAGAGTTTCACAAGATTATTTTAACCGACTGTACAGTCCTATTTTTGTATTAATTTGTGAATCTCCTACGCAGACCTTAAATTTTGAAATTCGTTCACGTTTAGCATTAAATCTATTTCGTGGTAACCTCTAATCCTTAGTTAATTAGTTCGTTAACTATTGGTCTTAACGTTTCTCGGGTACTGGCTTCAGATAATATGTGTGTCCACGTCATATGTATTGTACAGATGCCTTGGCGCGTTGTATTGTTTTCGAGGCATTAGGATGCGCCAAGAACTTTACAATGGAAAAGTGTATACCATTTCCTGCCCCAGAACCGCCCTTTTAAACTTAATTCCACGTATTTTGTTAAGAAAAGTATTTACTTTATAGTATATTATTGTAAATGGGGTACACTAATCTTTTGGGGGGGTAGAAGAACGAGAAATACAGTATATATATATATATATAATATATATATGAGCGAAAGAACGAAACAAATGAGGTACCCACCCGGGAATCGAACCCGGGATCTTCCGATTGCCGGTCAGATATGATAACCACTACACCACAGGCCTCACCCAAACAAATGTCATAATTCCTCTACATACGCGCAGAAAACCAATGCCCCAAAGGGGCACCTCCCGCATGCCGTAACATTTATACATTATAACTGCAAACACGCAGTATAATTAACGTAAAGAACGACGCTTTGTATAGGAGAATTATCGGATAATTCTCCTATACAAAGCGTCGTTCTTTACGTTAATTATACTGCGTGTTTGCAGTTATAATGTATAAATGTTACGGCATGCGGGAGGTGCCCCTTTGGGGCATTGGTTTCTGCGCGTATGTAGAGGAATTACGACATTTGTTTGGGTGAGACCTGCGGTGTAGTGGTTATCATATCTGACCGGCAATCGGAAGATCCCGGGTTCGATTCCCGGGTGGGTACCTCATTTTTTCATTTGTTCGTTCTTTCGCTCTCATCTTGCGCGGATAATTCTCCTATACAAAGCGTCGTTCTTTACGTTAATTATACTGCGTGTTTGCAGTTATAATGTATATATATATATATATGTTAAACACAGACCGTGCATGGCACAAGGAACTCTTCTGGAAAATTAAATCCACTATAGTCCGAATAAGTAATGATAAATGACAATACCATAGTTTTTTTTCCTTTTCATGATTTTAGCCCGACGTGGGCAACGGGTCGTCTCGCAAAGAGATCCCATAAATATAGCTTCCCTCACCAGCTATCTGCAAAGCAGACAGGATCCAGCTTTGGGACGTGGATCTAGGGTTTAAAGCAAACCTAGATCCCTACACTCAGAACCTCTATATAAGTAAAAGACTCGTTGCATTCACGTCGTGTTGAATAAATCAAAGAAAAAGGGGGTAACTATTTATTTTTAGCCAAAAAAAAACCAAACTTAAACCTCAACCGGGACATTGAGCGTCCACTTTTCAAGGCACGAAACACGTCCGTTTAGTATACACAAACTCAGAATGGTTCCCTGAGAACAATATATGTTAAACACAGACCGTGCATGGCACAAGGAACTCTTCTGGGAAAATTAAATCCACTATAGTCCGAATAAGTAATGATAAATGACAAATACCATAGTTTTTTCCTTTTTCATGATTTTAGCCCGACGTGGGCAACGGGTCTCTCGCAAAGAGATCCCATAAATATAGCTTCCCTCACCAGCTATCTGCAAAGCAGACAGGATCCAGCTTTGGGACGTGGATCTAGGGTTTAAAGCAAACCTAGATCCCTACACTCAGAACCTCTATATAAGTAAAAAGACTCGTTGCATTCACGTCGTGTTGAATAAATCAAAGAAAAAGGGGTAACTATTGTATTTTTAGCCAAAAAAAACCAAACTTAAACCTCAACCGGGACATTGAGCGTCCACTTTTCAAGGCACGAAACACGTCCGTTTAGTATACACAAACTCAGAATGGTTCCCTGAGAACAATATATGTTAACACAGACCGTGCATGGCACAAGGAACTCTTCTGGGAAAATTAAATCCAATAGTCCGAATAAGTAAGATAAATGACAAATACCATAGTTTTTCCTTTTTCATGATTTTAGCCCGACGTGGGAAGGGTCTCTCGCAAAGAGATCCCATAAATATAGCTTCCCTCACCAGCTATCTGCAAAGCAGACAGGATCCAGCTTTGGGACGTGGATCTAGGGTTTAAAGCAAACCTAGATCCCTACACTCAGAACCTCTATATAAGTAAAGACTCGTTGCATTCACGTCGTGTTGAATAAATCAAAGAAAAAGGGGGTAACTATTGTATTTTTAGCCAAAAAAAAACCAAACTTAAACCTCAACCGGGACATTGAGCGTCCACTTTTCAAGGCACGAAACACGTCCGTTTAGTATACACAAACTCAGAATGGTTCCCTGAGAACAATATATGTTAAACACAGACCGTGCATGGCACAGGAACTCTTCTGGGAAAATTAAATCCACTATAGTCCGAATAAGTAATGATAAATGACAAATACCATAGTTTTTTCCTTTTTCATGATTTTAGCCGACGTGGGCAACGGGTCTCTCGCAAAGAGATCCCATAAATATAGCTTCCCTCACCAGCTATCTGCAAAGCAGACAGGATCCAGCTTTGGGACGTGGATCTAGGTTTAAAGCAAACCTAGATCCTACACTCAGAACCTCTATATAAGTAAAAGACTCGTTGCATTCACGTCGTGTTGAATAAATCAAAGAAAAAGGGGGTAACTATTGTATTTTTAGCCAAAAAAAAAACCAAAACTTAAACCTCAACCGGGACATGAGCGTCCACTTTTCAAGGCACGAAACACGTCCGTTTAGTATACACAACTCATGAAAAAGGAAAAAAACTATGGTATTTGTCATTTATCATTACTTATTCGGACTATAGTGGGATTTAATTTTCCAGAAGAGTTCCTTGTGCATGCACGGTCTGTGTTTAACATATATTGTTCTCAGGGAACCATTCTGAGTTTGTGTATACTAAACGGACGTGTTTCGTGCCTTGAAAAGTGGACGCTCAATGTCCCGGTTGAGTTTAAGTTTTGGTTTTTTTTTGGCTAAAAAATACAATAGTTACCCCCTTTTTCTTTGATTTATTCAACACGACGTGAATGCAACGAGTCTTTTACTTATATAGAGGTTCTGAGTGTAGGGATCTAGGTTTGCTTTAAACCCTAGATCCACGTCCCAAAGCTGATCCCTGTCTGCTTTGCAGATAGCTGGTGAGGGAAGCTATATTTATGGGATCTCTTTGCGAGAGACCCGTTGCCCACGTCGGGCTAAAATCATGAAAAAGGAAAAAAACTATGGTATTTGTCATTTATCATTACTTATTCGGACTATAGTGGATTTAATTTTCCCAGAAGAGTTCCTTGTGCATGCACGTCTGTGTTTAACATATATTGTTCTCAGGGAACCATTCTGAGTTTGTGTATACTAACGGACGTGTTTCGTGCCTTGAAAAGTGGACGCTCAATGTCCCGGTTGAGGTTTAAGTTTTGGTTTTTTTTGGCTAAAAAATACAATAGTTACCCCCTTTTTCTTTGATTTATTCAACACGACGTGAATGCAACGAGTCTTTTACTTATATAGAGGTTCTGAGTGTAGGGATCTAGGTTTGCTTTAAACCCTAGATCCACGTCCCAAGCTGGATCCTGTCTGCTTTGCAGATAGCTGGTGAGGGAAGCTATATTTATGGGATCTCTTTGCGAGAGACCGTTGCACGTCGGGCTAAAATCATGAAAAAGGAAAAAAAACTATGGTATTTGTCATTATCATTACTTATTCGGACTATAGTGGATTTAATTTTCCCAGAAGAGTTCCTTGTGCCATGCACGGTCTGTGTTTAACATATATTGTTCTCAGGGAACCATTCTGAGTTTGTGTATACTAAACGGACGTGTTTCGTGCCTTGAAAAGTGGACGCTCAATGTCCGGTTGAGGTTTAAGTTTTGGTTTTTTTTGGCTAAAAATACAATAGTTACCCCCTTTTTCTTTGATTTATTCAACACGACGTGAATGCAACGAGTCTTTTACTTATATAGAGGTTCTGAGTGTAGGGATCTAGGTTTGCTTTAAACCCTAGATCCACGTCCCAAAGCTGGATCCTGTCTGCTTTGCAGATAGCTGGTGAGGGAAGCTATATTTATGGGATCTTTGCGAGAGACCCGTTGCCCACGTCGGGCTAAAATCATGAAAAAGGAAAAAAACTATGGTATTGTCATTTATCATTACTTATTCGGACTATAGTGGATTTAATTTTCCCAGAAGAGTTCCTTGTGCCATGCACGGTCTGTGTTTAACATATATTGTTCTCAGGGAACCATTCTGAGTTTGTGTATACTAAAACGGACGTGTTTCGTGCCTTGAAAAGTGGACGCTCAATGTCCCGGTTGAGGTTTAAGTTTTGGTTTTTTTTTGGCTAAAAAATACAATAGTTACCCCCTTTTTCTTTGATTTATTCAACACGACGTGAATGCAACGAGTCTTTTACTTATATAGAGGTTCTGAGTGTAGGGATCTAGGTTTGCTTTAAACCCTAGATCCACGTCCCAAAGCTGGATCCTGTCTGCTTTGCAGATAGCTGGTGAGGGAAGCTATATTTATGGGATCTCTTTGCGAGAGACCCGTTGCCCACGTCGGGCTAAAATCATGAAAAAAAAAAAAAACTATGGTATTTGTCATTATCATTACTTATTCGGACTATAGTGGATTTAATTTTCCAGAAGAGTTCCTTGTGCCATGCACGGTCTGTGTTTAACATATATTGTTCTCAGGGAACCATTCTGAGTTTGTGTATATATATATATATATATATATCTATGGTCGTAAATGAACAGTAACAATGTTTGTAGGATGCACCTCCTTTTAATGGAAATTACGTTACAGTTTCGTTTTATAATACTGTAGTAAAAATATGGCGCTAACGTCTTTTCCACCAAAAAACATTCTCCTTTCTGCTTTATCACAGGTTGCCATATTTTCAACATTCTTTTCAGCAATTTTTTCAAATATTCTTGTGTCAAATTATTCCACTCTTGCTGTAGATATTCCCAAAGTTGATTGGGGTTAGTTGGATCTCGCGATTTTACCTTTTCTGTCAAGATCATCCCGCATAATCTCAATTGGGTTTAGATCTGGGGATTCAGGAGGCCAATCTTAATGCTTCATCTTTACTTTCTGTTCAAATATGTTTGGTAACGTAGTGGTGTATGTTTGGAATCATTATTTTGCGAGATGAAGTTATTTCGAATCAAACGATGACCGAAAGGAATGGCATGATGCTGTAGGATACGATGGTACTTCTCTTTGTTGAGGTTTCCTCCAATTTTCACTAGGTCCATATAACTATCTTTGAACCTTTCTCCAGTTCTTCTTCTCATATACTTTCTTCTCTTACTGTCAAATATTTCAAATTTACTCTCATCTGTCCAGAGTACTCGTTTCCAGTCTTCTTACGTAAAGTTTTGGTATTCTCTAGTCCGTTCCAATCGCTTTTGTTTATTGCCATGCCTCAAATAAGGTTTTCTAACAGCTATACGGCCATTTAACTCCGCCTCTCTTAGTCACCTTTGGAGAGTTGAACTTGAGACGCTGTTTTTTTTTTTATGTTAAATTGTGTTCAGCGGCTAGTTGAGGTGCTGTAACGAATCTATTTCTTTTGGACTTTCTAACCAATAATCTATCTTCCCTTACTGTCGTCTTTTTCTTCCTCGGCCCTTGTTGTTGTTTACTGAGCCTGTCTCCTCTTTTCATTTAATGGTTTTGTCCATTTCATTCTGAGAAACGCCAATCGTACGTTAACTATATCTTTGAGATAGCTCAAGACGATGCAGAGCCATTATTTCAATACGTTTCTTCATAGGAATTTCTTTCCTGGGGTCCATTATTAATTGGGTATTATTAATTGGGTATTTTCAAACTTCGTGTTTAGTTCTCAGTGCTTAAACAATGTTACAAAACTAATCTTTGTAAAATATGTGAAAAAAAAAAAAAGAAGTTTTTTGGAATACGTAAGAATATGTAAATAAATGTAACCTGCATCAAGGGAATATACAGTATAGTACAAACATAACCAAATAACAATATGATATATTGATGTATTGTAATTTAGCCGTTGGCAATAATCCAAACATTTCTCCTATAAAAGTTTTCAAATAAGTTTAAAACTTTTGTACATATTAACCCATTACCGCCCAAAGGTCTTTTCAGAGAGTGAATAAAAGCGTCTGACGTCAGCTAGAACAAAATCAGTAAAGTGATGCTGGGCACTAATGAATTAAAGTAATATTTTGCTAATCTTGGTTAAGAAAGGTAAATATTCATTAATGAATATCGTTGCGGAAATTTGGTGTAATAAAACAATTTGGATAAGTGGCAAGTTTTTCATTTTATATTTCCCATTTATATTATAATCTATTTAAAGTCCATCTATCAGTTAATCCGAATAAGAAACTGGTTACAGTCTAAACGAGCGATTAGACATAGGATTCGTTTCGCTTTTCAGAATTTTAGTTTATCTATTACTATATAATTAAGCATAAAATGAAATTTGTCAATTGATTTAAAAGTAGAAAGAACAATTAGTCATTTGATGTTTCAACCAAATTAAATAATTCAATTTAATTTTGCATCGCCGAGTGAAGGGTCCTCCCGAGACTAACTGCAAATTAATTCTTTTTTTTTTTATTCAGGAAGGAAGGGCCAAGGGCGAACGCCCGCAGAACCCCCCCCCATAGGAGAAGGAGAGCGCCGAAATCAAGATCTCCGCCGAGGCTCTTAAAAACGGTGACTTTTTTTTTAAATTTTTTTTAAAAGATTTGTGTAATGTATTTAATGACTAATTACGGTTCTTTTAAGTCAAATAACTCACAAGCTCAGTTTTGAAACAGGATGCGTCCGTTGACCTCGTTAACGTAATCTTGCGACCTTAAAAAAAAAACTTCAGCGGTTTTCTTATCATGTTAAATAAGAGTTAATATAGATGTCTTAGGCCGGCCGCACGGAGGATCGTCTCGCGACTCATGACTAACGATTCGAGTCGCGCTTGATTTTACATTGACAGAATGGGAGCCCCGCACACCGCGGCGATCGCGACGCGATTCTGAGTTCTCAAACAGTTGACCTCGCGTACCATCGTAAGAAATTTAAACGCTAAAGGATGAAGGTGGTATTTTCTAACCTCACGCGTACCGCGAGTGGGAAAGTTGAGTCTGAAAAAAATGTTGGCCTAGAAGCCCTAGAGAGATGATTCCAAAGGCTTAATTCCTTATGACTGAAGTTTTAATTCTTTTAGGCCTATATATCGTATATAATGCTTCAAACTCTTTTTGAATGTCAAATGAGGTAGGTCTCCTTACGACTTTTTTGCCCTACTTTCACTACTTCGGTAACATTTCTACGACAGTTGGTCTTCCTTTTTATACCCATTTTTTTTCCAACTCGACTAAAGTTCAACGGCATTCTTACTGGTCAGTAATTGCGGTAATTACCGTTTTAGGAACATTGAAACCATTATAACTCTTTCTAACTGATTCGGATTTACATGATCAAGCAAACCAATTACTTTATAAGCTTCGTATAACTGCGTTTGACGAATCTCGCAAATTCCTTCCCAAAAACCAATAAAAAGGTAATAATATCCACGCCCGATATTCCCCGAGAAAGTTGGGGGTAGGGACCCAAGACTGGGCTACCTTAGTCAGAGTAAATTAAATGGTGGGGGGGGGGGGGGGCGCACCGCTGAGCGTGACGTAAGCAAGCAACGGGAAAGACAGTCGCCCAGCTCTAGGCAGCAATAGAGTTCGAATCTACGACTCGGCGAAGCCTCAGCACCGCTGGGGAAAGGGGGGAGTGGCACCCTAACCGATCGAACCACGAGACAGTCTCAAAAACTAATAAATATTCGTTATAGTTCGTATACAAAGGATAGTGAAAAACTTTTATGGATCTTGTCACGCAATAATACAGATAAATGCACCATTTATAAAAAAAGAGACAAAAGAAGGCCACATTCGTGAAATACGCATCAATAAATATATTGTCGAGCATCTATTTAGTGTATATGCGTGCTCTTTAATTGGTCACAAACACACACACACACATATATCTATATATATATATATTTTTTTTTTTAACTGCAAACAACACACAGTATAATTAATGTTAAAGAACGACGCTTGTGTAGAAGAGCGTTCCGCACAAGATGAGGAGGGAGAACGAACAAATGAAAAATGAGGTACCACCCGGGAATCGAACCCGGGATCATCTGATTGCCGGTCAGATATGCTATCCACTACACCATGGACCTCATTTGTTCGTTCTCCCTCCTCACCTTGTGCAGAACGCTCTTCTACACAAGCGTCGTTCTTTACATATATATATATATATATATATGATGAATAAAACCACGAAGGAAAGGAAACACAAAAAGGTGCTCAAGCGCTTTCGTCTAATGACATCCTCAGGAACACTGAAGTACATAAAAGGTTACGGCCTATATATAGGTTACAGAAAAAAAAAAAAAAAAGATAAATAAATAACATACACACAAACATATATATAAATATATATATATATATACACATACATATCTACACACATATATATAATTATATATATATATATATATATATATGCAATAAACGGAGAAGTAAAAATAAAAATTAAAAATTAGAGGATTAACAAAGAGGCAAACAGATTTGTAAGGAAAAATATCGATTTTTAGCACAAGATCAAATGAATTATAAAAATACAAATTTATACTGGAAATCTGCCCGGGTTTTAACACTTGCCTTTTACAGTCAAGTTTCGATATATATAAAAATAAAATGAAGATTAAAAGTTAATAAAGTAGCGTACAAGTTTACCAAAGATTTAGCGTCCTACCCTTTTTATCTAAATTTGTTTGAAGGAATTCAAAACAACAGGATCGAGTTGAAAAAGACCTTTGCTTATGTTGAAGTTATTTGAAAGTTGGATAATGGCAGACTCAAGAATATTTCTATTGACAATGTTGCTAGAATGAAATAAAACTGAAGCATTATTCCAATCAATACAGTGGGATAACTCTGACAAATGGAAAAAAAAGAGCACTGGACAACTGTCCTGTTCTAACGGAATATTGATGCTGTTTTATACGTGTGTGCAAATCCTTTCCCGTCTGACCTATGTAAAAGGAATCACATTGTTTACACCCAATTTTATAGATAATGCCTGAATTATTGGTAGGGCTATTTTTTACTATGATATTTTCACAATATTGTTATATGAAAATACTACATTAATATCCAAAAGTTTAAGTACATTAGCAATGCCTAAAAAGCCGGGAAAAATGGAAGTACTAAAATATTTTTTGACAAAGTACGAGTGTTATTATTGACACGATAAAGTTCGTTTTGCTTGTTGAGACAAGATTCCATAAACGCAGATGGGTAACACAGATCACTTCCAATACCGTTGATTTTTTCCAATTCGGCATCGATGTATTCCGGACTGGCGATCCTAAGGGCGCGGAGAAACATTGATGAAAAAATGGCCTTCTTAGTGGGGGTGTCATGTCCCGAGTAAAAGTGTACGTAGGACGAATTGTTTGTTGTTTTCCGATAGATACTAAACTTAAAACCTGGGCTTTCCCTATGTACCCGCACATCCAAAAATGGGATTGAATTGTCTTGTTCCACTTCTAAAGTAAACTTAATGGGGGGGACTTGATCATTTAACTGAAGGAGGAAGTTATCCAGGTCACGATTCATTTTTGGATGTGCGGGTACATAGGGAAAGCCCAGGTTTTAAGTTTAGTATCTATTGGAAAACAACAAACAATTTGTCCTACGTACACTTTTACTCGGGACATGACACCCCCACTAAGAAGGCCATTTTTTCATCAATGTTTCTCCGCGCCCTTAGGATCGCCAGTCCGGAATACATCGATGCCGAATTGGAAAAAATCAACGGTATTGGAAGTGATCTGTGTTACCCATCTGCGTTTATGGAATCTTGTCTCAACAAGGCAAAACGAACTTTCTATCGTGTCAATAATAACATCGTACTTTGTCAAAAAATATTTTAGTACTTCCATTTTTCCGGGCATTTTAGGCATTGCTAATGTACTTAAACTTTTGGATATTAATGTAGTATTTTCATATAACAATATTGTGAAAAATATCATAGTAAAAAATAGCCCTACCAATAATTAAGGCATTATCTATAAAATTGGGTGTAAACAATGTGATTCCTTACATAGGTCAGACGGGAAAGGATTTGCACACGTATAAAACAGCATCAATATTCCGTTAGAACAGGACAGTTGTCCAGTGCTCTTTTTGTCCATTTGTCAGAGTTATCCCACTGTATTGATTGGAATAATACTTCAGTTTTTTTCATTTAGCAACATTGTCAATAGAAATATTCTTGAGTCTGCCATTATCCAACTTTCAAATAACTTCAACATAAGCAAAGGTCTTTTTCAACTCGATCCTGTTGTTTTGAATTCCTTCAAAACAAATTTAGATAAAAAGGGTAGGACGCTAAATCTTTGGTAAA